>JACGWL010000004.1:11005323-11181771 GCA_034509725.1 Sesamum angolense
GGAGAGAGCAAGCCTTAAACATATTAGGCTAAAAACGAAGAGATAGAAAAATAAGAGGCATGCAGACCCCAACCCAACAGAAAATAAACCATACACAGGGTCCAATGGGCTTCGTGATCATCCATGTTAATCCAATTAACAAAATATTGCACATTTATTCCAAAATAAACATACAAAATACAATGCAAACCATGCATTATATTTAATGACATCCAATATAATAAATAATCTACACAACAAATCTCAGGAATTTATATGTAAAATAATGCCATTTAATAATGGACATAAGTGCAACCCATGCAAAAATCAATTCTTGTTTGAAATCCATTCAAATTAATTTTAGTAATTTAATCTTGGAAAATACCAAATCTCAACAAAAAATTAAATTCACCAAATTAACTGTTTCAGAAAAATATGCAGAAAAATCAGAAAAAATCAAAAATAAAAAATTCTGAAAAAATCAGAAAAAATAGGGTCAGACGGCGGCCGGCAGCAGGCCAGCGCGCGCACAAGCAGCCTGTCTGCCGCGCGCGCGCCCCTGCCTGTGGCCCTGCTCGCAGTCCGCACAAAGGCGTGCGCACGCACGCAGGTCCCTGCCTGCGGGCACGCGCTGTGCCTGCCGTGCGCGCCCCTGCGGGCCGCTGCCGGCCGCGCGTGCGCAAGTCCCTTGCCCACACGCGCGCGCCCTGCCAGACGGCGGCAGCGTCGGCCGGTGCTCGTCTTTTTTTTTCCGATTTTCTGAAACTTTTTTCCTGCAATTTCTGAAACAACAAGAAAATTATTAATTTTCAGAAATTCTAAATTTCAATAAAAATTCTTATGCTAGAATTAAAAGCAAAATTAAACATATAAACCCTAGATCTAGATATGCAATTAAAATAAAAAAAAATGCTTCCAAAGCCGATTAAAAATATGTAAACATGTTGAAACACATAATACACATTTGATTCTAGACCTATACACCGAACGGGGCTCTGATACCACTTGAAGGAAGCGGATCGGCCCGGGAAGCGCTACGGAAGCGCGAATAATCGAAAAATGTAAACAAGCGATAATTAACGAAATTATCTCTGATCAAGGGGTGTACCCTTGATCTTTCCCAGGCGTTCGGTGTATCAAATAATACATAGGCCAAGAATAATACGAGAAAAACAGAAGGAGCAAAAAATGAAGTTTACCTTTTGTTGTTTTCTCGTACGGCTACAAGCATTGATCCCTATTCAACCCGATTCTTTTCACGAGGTTTCAACATTCAAACCCTCTAAATCCGTCCACTATAATCACCATGGATCTCCCGTTTTCTCATGCTAGCAAGATAAAAAAAGGGAAGGGAGAAATCAACAACACGTTATTAGTTAACGTGGATTTCTCTTTGTTCCTTCTTTGATTCGATGAACCAAAGAAACGAAGAAGGAGAGGAGTATTTTGGGAGAGAAAAACCAAGAAGAAAGCTGATTCTTGGAGTGCAAATTCGTGGGTTGAGGGTTGTTAGAGTTAGGAGAGTGTATTAGTGTTTTGACCTAGTCACAACACCACACTAGATGAGGCCTATCTCATCCAAACTCTCTCCTCTCTTTTCCTTGAAACCATAGCAGTCTTTTTCATCAAAAAATGCTGAAAATTTCGTGCACTCATGCTCTAAAACCAACCAACTCTTCCTTTAACTTATACAAAGTCAAAACGGTCATGGGTTGGTCTAAAGTGGACTAGGCTCCAATAGATTAAGCCCATGTCCAGTGGCGCTAAATTAAATCCAATTTAATCTTTAAGTCCATCACTTTAAGTCCTTTAATCCAATTAAAAGACCCAAGCCCATTCTCTCATTTAATTTAAGAATCCAATCCATAAATAAAATCAAGTCGATTAAATTAATCCAATTAATTCAAAAGGCTTAAAGCCCAAAATTAATCCAATTAATTAATATTTGGAAAAATCCAACCTATGGATTTATTTATAAATGATCTAATCATTTATCCTCCCAAAAAAAATTAATTTAATCCATTTAAATTAATCTCTTCCTTCCGAAATTAATTCTAAATTAATCCCATCACATGTCGGTGATTAGAGTGTGACTCTTTAGGTTCACCCTCAACTAAACTAGGGCGTGTGTGACCAACACAATTAATTAAATCAAATTTAATTAATTATTTCTAATTATCCCATAATTAGAAATCACCCTTTACCATGGGTGGCCGTCTAGCAACGGTCCATGGCATTAGAGACTAGGTGAATGTTGGCGTGAACATTTAGGTTCCGAATCCATACGAGTATGGTCCTACTGTCAACCGTCTCCTGGCCTTAGTCTAGGGCATGCAATTGGGTGTCGGTTCCCATCCTTGACTAGGCAGCTATTCTTAACACTCGAGATGCGTTTACTCTACTGATCCGATCTAGAAAACCTATCCCTGATCGATCAATCGCTTTGGCCAAAGACTTTTAGAGTCTAAACCATCTCAAGGTGCATTGGAGAGCTCTCTGTCATATAATGACAGGGGATAGATCCTCTCTTGGAATCCACCGTCCTCGCTACATACTCCGACTGCACTGGATAAGACTTATGATGACCATGCCTCACGACACAGCCACTGCTTGCCATATCCAAGATACAGTCTTCATATGCACGTGACTGCCATGATTCCTCAAGTCAGAGGTCTAATTCTCGTACTATCAGAATCAAGAATCCCAGTCATACCTACCAAGCCTTAAGAGGCTTCCATATGACGATTCCCGCGAGTCACTTCAGTCAGTTGACTACCTTGTCAACTAACCCACTAAAACTGCACAAACGACCTACGTCTCCTGCCGACGAAAAACGGTTGCAGTACTTAGTGCAAGTCTCCATAGGATCCTCGATGCCCAATCTCGAGGTCCTCGACGCCCAATCTCGGTCCTCGACTTGGAACGTTCTAGACCGACCCTTAGGAGTTGGTTTCATAGCTGCCAAACTTATGCGCAGCCCAACTCCACGGGTTAACCTTCCGATTCGTGGGTATTTCGTTGTGATATTGAAACCCCGTTCAATATCAGTGGTAAGAACATCGAAACATCTAGCCATCTTGATGAATTCTTACCATATTCACCAATCTAATAATATTTGATAAAGATTATCGAACAGAAAACAAGCAATCCAATTGGCTTTTGGTCACCCATTCCAACAGCCTTTACCATCAAATTGCTGAAACTTTTGTGGTTGATAACCCATTGGCATCTTCAAGCTGTCTATCCTTGGAGTGTATGGCTGTGCGTAAGTAAGGGATGACTTTGAGCTTCCCTCGATCTTGCTTCTGATGGTTCCTTTAATGAATTCTTTTAGCTGGTCCACGGGAATCAATCCGTCAGAAGAAATTTGAAGCTCCTTTGCGTACTTATCCTTTTCAGTATAATGTTGATTCGCAGGCGCTTCTACTTCATCATGAGCCTCAACTTGTTTCCCCATGATATGATTTGCGTCAACATTATCTGCCTTGTTGATTAACTGAGCAATCTGTGCATCTTGCTCTTGAACACGCTTCGTAAGTCCTTCAATGGCTCTCGTCAGACTTGCAAGTTGTTGCTCTATAGTTGTAGCATTAGTCACCATAACTGGAGCCACATTTGTTGTGAAAGAGTAGCTAGACACGGAGCAAGGAGATGATAGAGGAGATTTTTTGCATCACTTTTGCATGCATAGCTAGGTGAGTGTAAGTTCTTGTCGACGTACTCAGCGAGAGGAGACATTTGGGAAGATTCTTTGAGCTTCTTCAACATGCTCCTTGTAGTAACACCGACACTCTTGGTACTTGAACTCGAAAACTTTGATATAGTGAGTTTGGAATTCACTGACTTTATAGCTTTTCCTTAAGTATCCATTTGAATGTTTTTCTTCTTTGCTGAAGGGAAGAGATGAAGGGTAGAGTTGTCCCACCAGGCATGCCACAATTTGTGAGCGCTAATTTTATTGTGTCTTTGACGAAAGACTCGATCTTTGTTTTGAATGCCTTTGAATATTCTTTTTTTTTATTATTTGCAATTTTTCTCTGCTTTGCTCTTCGTTCTCGAGCTCTATGTGTCAAATGAGGGTGTAAGGACCCCTTTATATATGTATCAAAGAGGTAGAGTTGTGATTTACTTGAACACCTTTTGTATTATCTCTTTATAATTTAATTTAAAGAAATAAATATATCATATATTTGGAATAATATGATTGGTCAATTTGACATTATATCTTTAATATTTTTATTTTTAAAGAGATAAATATAACCAATATTTGTGTTGATTTGATTGGAGCATACATGCAATTGCTCCACATGGCGCGGTCTGATTGACTGGAATCTTTGACTGCGAAGCATTATTTGATTAGCCGAAAATACTTCATTTTGACACTTGTCAGCCATCGATTTGAGGACAAAATATAAATTAAAATATCAATTAAATTGACTATTTATACTCGAAATTAATTTAATAAATTCCAAAATATAAATAGAAAATATTATAATTGATAAATAATATATTATATGATATTTGTCATTATTTAATTGAGTGCAAAATTAATTTGCTTACAAGCCCCCTTCGGAGAATTGGAATATAGTCAATGAAGATTTGATTATAAATAATATTTGCATTATTCTGTAATGAACTTGCACAAATCAGACTCCAATCTAATTTGCTTACCACTAGTCCCTTGACGTATGCAAGACCGTTCCTCATACTCAAGAACTTTTGTAGGATAAAGGTTTGCCAATCCATATCGAATATGGTGTATGGATCATGACTTTAAGAAAATGCCATGTTTCTCAATTGGCAATTTTCGAAAGTCATGAAGAAGTAGGGACAGCCAACCGAAGCGACGATGGCTCCATACGGGAAGAATCAAAGGAGCTTGGACACTACAAAAATCAAAAGGAATAAGAAAAACGAGCAAGGATAAAGGACTTTAGTCCGGGGGGTCGCGCTTTTTCCTAAATGAAGACTAAGACTTCTAGGTATCTATTCCCCGCGCGCGCGAACCGCAAGTCCGCTGGCTCATCTTGGCTCATCTTATTCAATATAGCTACAAGACTATAAAGACTTTGGCTAGCTAGTAAAGCTCTAACTAAAAAGGAGTTAACTACTATTAGAAAATAAGAAGTCGTGTTAGCTACTCGTTCGTGCCCCTCACCCGAGGAGCACTCTCTCTTCCGACTCACTCTTTGGGAGAGTAACAGCATCCTCTATACTATGCCAGCTCCCCTCACGCTTTTTGGCTTACGGGGACCTGGCTAGGGGTCGATGATACTGTTCCCCTCCCTTTGTTAGAGCTACGTTCAGTGAAACACCAACCGAACCATGTCCACTCAACGGTTCGATTTCTTCCTTACCAAAGACAGTTCAACATCGTCTCTTCTAGGAACAACTTCACTGAATGAGAATTTCATTGTCATTAAGATACTTCAAGAATCTCCCTCTAAACGCACGCAACTTCGATCCAAATCGAAAGGCTTGATTCCGCAACCAGTTTGATTCTCCACATCAAGTCTAATTCCCGAACTTTATGAAAGTCTTTAGACTTGTGAACCCTCCACTGGTCATTATGTATTTAGCAACTTATAGACGTCTGTTTGGATCCAATCCAATAGGTCCCATGGCAAGCGTATTTTGTGCTACAAAGTGCATTCACGACTTTATTCATTCTCAGAAAAGATTCATAGGTGAATAAATTCAAATTGTCTATTGCTAGACTCGTTGAATCTATCAACGTATTTATCCTAACTAGAGGAATATGACATAGCTTATGCTTGTCGTTTCTATAACTTTTGATTCTTGATTATCATAAAGCCATTTATTTTGAGCGTTCATAATCCAATTATGAAATGGACTATGACAATTTATAACTCAGCAGACCCCCTTGCCAGATAAAAAGAAACTTTTATTGATCAAGTTCGTAATCCAACAATTGGCTAACGAAAACTTGATCATGATGGGTTATGTAATTGTATACCATCCTAACAGGAATACTTAATGGTTAAGTCCACTTAGCCCTATAACTTTTGCAACAATGACTTAGTCATCACGTAGCTTTAAGGCTATATGTCTCAACCTTCTACTCATTTTTCATTTCTGCAAACCATTTGCAAATATGAGCTTCTCAAAGCAGGTATCTAATACCTAGAGAGCAAAATTAGTAATTGTGTCGCTCATAACAATTGCAACACCTTGGCTGGAGAGGACTTCACGACACCCCCTCTTTCAATGCCCTTTGGCAACTCATTCAAACATCTTTTGCAACTTTTGACTGTCGAATCATTTTTTTATTTCCTTCAGCCTCGCCCAGCGAGGCAATAGGAGTGCTCAAAGCGCTTGCAGCAGCTAACTCTACTTTATCTTTCTTCCTCTTCCAACGTCCGACACCCTTGCCTTTCGCTTTTAAGGTCGAAGCCTCCCAATCCAATACCCACAACACAGATTCTTCAATTGTTGCCTCGTATTGGTCCAAACAATTCTATAAACTCATGAATGGTCTTCTCAAGACCATTTCATGATATACAAGTTGAAGGAGGAATGAAGAGACTGAAAGATTGCATCAATGTACATCTCCTTTTCAAGATCAACACTAAGGTCCTTCAGCTTCTCCACAAGGATAGCATCTCAACCTCATGTTTATGTACAGACGATCCTTAATCATCTTAGCTTCAAAATTGCTTCCGTCATGGCATATCCAATATGCCGGTGTGGTGCCACATAAAATCATTTTACATAGACATTATCGAGCCTACAGTGTCCAGTCTTGTCATATTGCTTATAGGTCATGGAAGCAAGTGTGATGCTGCGGATCTTGCAATCAATTTATTATATATCCAAAATCGAGAACAATCCTAAAATTTCACAATCAATTTATTTATTAAAAAATAGGTCTTAAAAAATAAAATAATGAAAAATGGATCTTAGACATACATTCAAAATGTAGAGAAGAAAAGACAAGTAAATTATTGTAATATTGTGTTTGAATTAAGATTTGATCTTTTAGCCATTAACCCCTCCCACTATTTCTACAAAAGCCCACCACTCTCAAGTGGGGTTTCGAAAAACTATTTACCATGCCTTGCTTTTACGATTCACATAGCAAAAGCCTCATGGGTGGTATCCAATACTATTCTCATTCCATGAGTCCCAAGGTATTTTGCTTCACCTCTTCACATGATCCGAGTACTCCAAGCGAATCATGCTACTTGGTGTTAACCTGTCCCATCAACCAAATCATACCTCAATTGTCGCCCCCACGACTCGTGAGATAGGAAAACAATGAGCATATTCCTTTGTTCATAACAATAATGCAGCTTGCCTCTATTTCAAATGTGCCACGACTCGTGAGACCACATTTGGGTAGCGTTAGCGGTAGCTTCCTCATCACATTTTATGGATGGAAGAGCTGGACAGATCAAAAAACCTATTTGGATCCAAGTTCATTATGGGCCTAATATTTATTTAGTGTTAGGCTCAATCTATCAACCAAATTACAACTTAACTGTCACCCCCCACGACTCGTGAGACAAAGAAACATTGATCATATTCCTTTGTTCACAATAACGGTGCAACTTGTCTTTATTCCAAGTGTGGCACGACTCGTGAGACTACACTTGGGTAGTGGCAACTTCCTCACTATATTATTGTGGATGGAAATCTTGGATAGATCAAAACCATTTTGATCCGAGTCCATTGTGGACCATAACACCTAACTTGGTCCAACCAAGTAAGAATTAAATTACGTGTTTGATCGAGACCTCATCACATTAGTATTTTGCATGCATAAATATCAAATATTTAAAAGTATTAAAATAAATGCATCGCATGCAAATAAACCTAGCACACTCCTGTTGGATGATCACGAGCCCATCCTATGCGACCCACTAAAGCTGCAGTGAGTCTAAGGACTATCTAAGGTGACCCTATGCTATCACATAAGTAATTTACCAATTAATATGTAAATGGGCCTTGAAATCCTCTTCTTTCTCCATAGGCCTTCTTCTCCATGGGCTTTGCTTTTACATAAAAATAAAATCTCACTAAAATTCTAATCTACTCTCATTATAATTCGAAAAGAAACCCCAATCAGAAGTCAGGGGAAATACATATTGGAGGTGGAAAGTAAGTCTTATTATTCAAGACACAACGAGAAAGAGAAAAGTAAATAATAAATTACAAGGGCACACGGGCCCACCCAACAAAATTAAGAGACATTCATACGGTCTTAGGGCTCCGTGATCATCCATTAATCATTAACTAGCACATAATTATAATTAATCATGCTAGAAAAATAAAATATACATCCCATGTACAAAAACCGCGATATCCAATATCGCAACAAGCAATTATATACAAAAAACACGAAATTAAAATTTACAATTTAAAAGGATGATCATAAGTAGTGCATCCAATGCACATTAATAAATCAAATAAATTTAAGCGATTTAATTCTAGAAAAAATCCAATTTTATCCAAAATTAAATCAACAAAAAATTAATACTTTTCAAAAATATTACAGAAATTAGAAAATCTAATTTTTTTGGAAAAAATGGCGAAAAACGGCCTAATCGTCGACCGTCGGCACAACACCAGCACAATTGTCGACACAGCGTTCGCACATGCGCGCGGCCAGGCTACCTGCGCGCAACGTTCGCGAGTGCGCGCCCGTGTGCACAATGTCTTTCTGTGCATGCCATGCACTGCCGATCAGCAATGCACTGCTACAGTGCAATTTTTTAATTTTTTTATTTCTGCATTAAAAATGAAAATAAAAAATAAGTATTTATTTTCAAAAAAATCTAATTTTTCAAAATATTTAAACCATCTCAAAATCACAAAAATTAAACAAGTAATTTTTTAGAAAAACGCCGCAGACGGCCGCTGTCTGCCGGCCAGCTGGCAGGCGCGCGCAGGCACGGCCGCCCGTGCGAGCGCCTGCTGTCGGCCGGCCGTCTAACCAATTTTTTCTGTTTTTTTCAGAATTTTCATTTTTTATTTTTCTGATTTTTCTGCATATTTTTCTGAAATGATTAATTTTTGTGAATTTAATTTTTGGTTGAAATTTGGAATTTCCCTAGATTAAATTATTAAAATTAATTTGAATGGGTTTTCAAATAAGAATTAATTTTTTCATGGGCTGCACTTATGTCCATTATTAAGTTGCATTATTTTACATATAAATTCCTGAGATTTGATGTGTAATTAATTTTATGATATTGGTTATCATATGGATGCATGAGCATGAATATTTAATTTTCATGCTTGTTGATATGTTAATTGGATTAACATTGGATGATCACAAAGCCCTAGGACCGAATGTATGGTTTATTTTCTGTTGGGTTGGGGCCTGCGTGCCTCTTAATTTTTCTCTTAACTCTCTCGTTTTTAGCTTTGGAATTATGAGGCTTGCTTTCTCCCTCTCTTTGTACTCCCCTCAACTGTTGATTGAGGTTTCTCAATTTTATGATGTAATGAGAGTAGATAGGAGGTGAGGATATTTATTTTTTTGTAAATAAAATGTAAGAATGGCAAGCCCAAGGAGATGAAGGCCCATGGAGGAGGTCATCGGATGGCTCATGGAGGATCCATAGAGAAGAGGCCCGATGGAGCCCACGATGGAGAGCCCAAGAGAATAAAGAGGGATTTACAAGGCCCATTGTCTGTTAATGGGTTAAAAAGCTTGTAATAGTGTAGGCCCACCCCTAGACTGACCATAGATCTACTGCGGGCTCAGTGGGTCGCATAGGTTTTGAGCTTGTGATCATCCAACAGGGGCGTGCTAGGCTTTATTTTACATGCGATGCATCTTTTTTTAATGCGTTAATATATATTGGATATATTGATCATGCAAAATACTAATTGTGATGAAGTCTCAGTCATATTATAACAAACTCTCACTTGGTTGGACCAAGTTTAAATATTAGACCCTTAAAATGGAAAGAAACACAAATGGCTCGTTATTCCATATATTCCATCCACAGTAACGTAGTGAGGAAGCCAATTTCATCCACACGTGGTCTCACGAGTCGTGACACATTTGGACTGAAATGAAGCTGCATTGTTACTGTGAACGAAGTGAATACACACCTATTTCCCTGTCTCACGAGTCGTGGGGGCGATAGTGTGTGCTATGATTCGGTTGATGGATTAGGACTAACACCAAACGATGTAATTTCCGTGCCTTCTATCCGCAGTAATGTAGTGAGGAAGCTGATTTCACCCATACGTGGTCTCACGAGTCGTGGCACATTTGGATTGAAATGAAGCTGCATTATTATTGTGAACGAAAAGACTACACATCTATTTTCCTGTCTCACGAGTCGTGGGGGTAGATAGTTTGTGTATGATTTGGTTGATGGGTTGGGTCTAACATCAAGTAATGTGATTCGCTTGGAGTCCTCGGAATCACATGAAAAAGATGAGGCAAAATATCTTGGGGATCTCGTAGGACGAGAATGGTATTAGATACCTCCCACAAGGCTATTACCATGTGAATCGTAAAAGCGGGGCATGGAGAATTTCTCTTGTGGACCTCAAGCCCACTAGGAAAAGGTTTCCCGAAATCCCATTTGAGAGTGATGGGCTTTCGTAGAAATAGTGGGAGGGTTAATGACTGAAGTCCAAGTCCTTAACTTGAACCTAATATTGTGATAATCTGCTAATATTTTCTGTTTATTATAGATGTCTCAGAATCCACTTAATACTATACTTGAGGCTAATAAATTTGATGGAACAAACTATTCGAATTGGCTGAGAAATCTGAGGATAGTCCTCGATTTCGAGAACCAAACTTATGTTCTAGATAAATCTCTGCCTTAGACTTTGCTGGAAGGGTTCCTGCCTGGAGAACGTTCGACGTTCGAAAAGTTTACTCAGTGGCATGAGGACAATCGAAAAGTTCGTAGTATCGTACTGAGCTCGATGAGTAACGGGATCGAGAAACAGTATAAAAGGTATGAGGACGTCTGATCGATAATGCACCGCATAAAAGAGCTTTATCCGGTACCGGACGGGCATATTAGATATGCCGTGACGAAGGCATTCTTCGGCGCAAGAATGATTGAGGGATCGTCCGTACGAGAGCATGGAGTGATGATGCTATCCCTAGTGGAAAACCTCAAAGACCTCCAAGCTGATCTCGACAAGGAGGAAATGTACGTTAACGTGATCTTGTAATCACTACCTCCCTCTTACGATCAATTCATTATCAACTATAACATGAATGGGCTTGAGAAAAGCCTTCATGACTTGATTAATATGTTGGTCCAGTACGAGGCAACGATTGAAAAATTTACGCCGTCGGTACTAGTGGGAGAGGTTTCAACCTCTAAAGCGAAGGGCAAGGATGCCGGACGCGAGAAGAGGAAAAAAGATGAGACGTCTTCTACTGCTGCTAGCACTTCGAGTGTTCCTGTTACACCGCTAGGCGAGGGTAAAGGAAAAGGAAGAGGGTTCGTCAGTCAAAGATTCCGAATGATGTTTGGATTTATTGCCGAGAGAAGGGCCATTGGAAGAGGGAGTGTCCTAAGCTCCTCTCCGATGAAGGTAAAATCTTTAACTTGAGTATTAACATAATCACCATCCTACTATTGGTATTGGATACCAATGAACTCATAAATCTGTGAATGGTTTGCAGGTGAAGATGAGGAGTAGAAAAGCCGAAACAAGAAGGTCCCCTAAGGTTTAGCGATAGCAGGGCTGTTGCTGCAAAGACTAGGGACTTGGTTAGGCTTAGTGGTGATCATGTTAGGATAGTATCTATGTAACCTAGCATGATTGAAATAATGTTTCAATTATTGTTGGACAATTTTGATTACATATTTTGATCAATAAAGTCTTTTATTTGACATTGAATGGGATTCATGTCTGCTGGGTGAAACACTTATTGTCTCATAATTGGATTATGAATACTCAAATAAAGAATAATATGATAATCAAAGATTTCAAATTTACAGTCATGGTAGGTCAATCTTCTAGTTGAGGATGAGAAAGATTGATGGGTTCAAAGAGTACTAGAAATAGGCAATTTGGATCCATTAGCTTTCAAAAGCTTTTACTAAAACGGAGAAAGACCACAGAAGCTCTTTTATGGAACAAAATGAGCTTACCAGTTTTGTGTTGGATTGGATCCAACGCGATATCTGTAAGTCACTAAAATACACAAGATCAGTATAGGGTTCACAAGTTTAATTTTGTTTGATGAGAATCAAAGAATTAGACATGAAATGATGAACCAAACTGATTACCTTTTGATTGGATCGAGAGGGTGTATATTTAGTGGGAGTTTTTGAATATCAAAATTGAGAATGTGATTCTCACTCGGTGAAGTTTTTCCTGAAAGGACCACGGTTAACCGGTCTCTGATAAGGAAGAAATCAAATAAAGTTGGACTTTGTTTGATCGGTGTTTCACTAAAATGAGTTGGCCCTTATTGTATGATAAACTCTCATCCCACAAAGTACTTGAGTCAATAGGATGGTCCTATATACGTCAAGGAAATAGTGGGAGTAGATTTTCATACAACTTCTCAAAAACATCATTCGTAATCCAATGACATCTCTAACAGACCATATTACAGTCCTTATTTGTCCATGGAATTGGATTTTTAAATCCAAAAGGACATAAGGAGGAGCGATGTGGGACATCGTTTGAATCAGTGGCTTGGAGCCCAAGGATTCACTAGGAAGTTTAAACTAGGTTTGAGACTTCACAAAACTGGAATATTCAATCGTACTAGGTATGATTTGATGAGCCCGAGGTCAGTAGAAGTTGGTGTTAGTTCTGATGTGTTTGGTGTAAACGTCTCACTCATTTAGAATGAGGTTAAGACGTTTCGGAAAACACTAAGACACTAATACAAAGTTGTTCATGAAATTCTCCATAAAAGGAATTGGATTCCTACATTAGAGGCGAGCTGTTCAAGACTCAGTCGTAGAACACTGATGAGATAGCTCAGAGCTGTTCATGAATCAGTTGCGCTTAACTGATGAGAAAGCTTAGATGTCTAGGACATCTCCTATGTCTGTGTTACTTTGGTGTAATGGACCTGATGTTGTGTATGCTTTGGGCATGAACACAACACATATTGGGAATACATAAAATTAGCATTAGACAGTTGTCAAGAACGGTTTTTAATACCTGAACAAGGATTAAAGAAGAGTTCACGACACACGTTTGTGGAGAGTTGATTCTGGAAAGCTAAAGCGATACTAGCTTCCAGACTCATGTGAATAATAAATAAGTCCTCAAAGTATAGTCACGTTCAGACTTGATGGTAGGCATGGTAACTTGAAAAGATTTCAAGTAGACGCCCCATCCTAAAAGTTGAATGTGGGACGACTTTCACAAGTCAGTCTTGAAAAGTGGTTTGGATCGAAAAACCGCATCCATTAGATGGATGCCGTGCCTAGCATGGCCAAGCCAGTTGTAGCCTTGGAGGCGAACGACAAGGCTAAGGCAAGAGCCTTTTGGGCCCGAGATCTCATCATAAGATTCACGGAAATTCTTAGACAACAACCATCTGCAGGGAGCGATGGTGAAGGAAATACACAGTTGGACCGTGTAGATCCAGCAGAAAATAAAGTAGACCCACGAAACCGTGCCGGTATTGTAGATTGCTCATACTCAGAAGGTTCTGAGGGACATGGAAAAATTGGCTCAATGGTCAAGTGGGAGATTGTTGGAATGGGTGACCAAAAGCTAATTGCAATGGTTGTTTGCCATTCGTCAATCTTTATCAAATAATATTAGACTGATGAATACGGTAAGAATTCATCGTGTTGGCAGTTTGTTTTCGTTGTGCTTACTACTGACATTGAATGGGATTTCAATGTCACAACGAAATGCCCACAGAATGGAAGATTAAACCCACGGAGTTAGGCTGCGCATAGGTTTGGCGGCTATGAAACCAACTCTTGAGGGTCGGTTTGAAACGTTCCAAGTCGAGGACCTCGAGATAGGGCATCGAGAGTCCTATAGAGACTTGCACTAAGTACTGCAGCCGTGTTTCGTCGGCATAAGACGTGGGTCGTCTGTGCAGTTTTAGTGGGCTAGTTGGCTAGGTAGTCGACTGACTGAACTGACTCGCGGGAATCGTCATATGGAGATCTCTTAAGGCTTGGTCGGTATGATTGGGATTCCTGATTCCGAAAGTACGGGATTAGTCATCGGACTTGAGGAATCATGGCAGTCATGTGCATACGAAGATTGTATTTTGGATATAGCGAGAGGTGGTTGTACCATAGGGCATGGTCATCATAAGCCTTATCTAGTGCAGTCGGAGTATGTAGCGAGGACGGTGGAATCCAAGAAAGAATCTGTCCCCTGTCAGTATTGTGACAGCGAGATCTCCTATACGCTTTGAGATGGTTTAGACTCTTCAAGTCTATGGCCATAGCGATTGATCGAGTGGCAAGGGATTTCCTACGATGATCAGTAGAGTAAACGCAGCATAGATGCCTAGTTAAGGATAGGAACCAACTCACAATTTCATGCCCTAGACTAAGGTCGGGAGACGGTTGACAATAGGACCGTATCCGTATGAAATCAGAGCCTGAATGTTCACGCCACTATTCGCCAAGTCTCTAGTGCCATGGACTGTTGCCAGACGACCACCCATGGTAACGGGCTATTTTTGGTTATGGGATAATAAAAAATAATTAATTTAATTTAATTTAATTAATTGTGTGATAGTACGCCCAAATGTAGATGAGGGTGAACCTAAAGAGTCACACACAGATCACGAAAGGTAAGGAAATTAATTCGGATTTAATTCCGAAATAAGTGAATTAATTTAATTAGATTAAATTAATTTTTGAAGAGTATAAATGATTGGATTATTTATGAGGAATAATTAATTAGATGGATAGTTCAAAATTTAATTAATTGGATTAATTGAATATTGGACTTAGCCTTTTTAAATTGATTGGATTAATTTAAAAGAGGCTTGGGGTAAATAATTAGTGGGTTGGATCCATTAATTAATTAGTAGATGGACCTATCTAATTAGTGAATTGGATTCATTAATTAGAAATGGGCTAGAAATAATTAGTTGGACTAGTTATACTTGGTTGGGATTAATTAATTAAGTGGATTTGATTCATTTAAATATTTAAGTGTCTTTTGGACTTGTAAATATTGGATTGGATTAAATATTTACTTTGACTTTCTTTGTTGGGCATTTTATTTAATTGAATTAAATATTAAGTCCAACAGGAATGGTATATGAGCTCAATTTGACTCGTTGGACAAGCAAATTGAATCAGGTCCAAAATGCATCAAGCCCTAGCCCATGTTGACTTTTGGTAGGTCAAAAATAGCTGAAATTTGGCTGAAAATAATCAGCCAAATTCGTGCATAAGGTGTGTGGAAAGTGGGAGAGGAGTTTTGGGAAGAGGTTGAGAAAGCTGTGGAAGTTGGAAGACTAGGTCTCCTTCCATATCTCAACCTTTTCACTCCAATTCTTCAACTTACAAACCCTAGCCGATTTTTGTTGTGAAACGCACAAAAATTTCGTGTACACTCTCCCCAATAATCAGCAAAATATTCTTCTCCTCCTCTCTTGAAGTTCTTCTTGGTTTAAAACCAAGTGAAGAACAAAGGAGATCAAAATATACTAATTAATAGTGTAATTTTGATTCCTCTTCCCACAGATTTAATCCTTGCTAGCACAAGGATAAATCTAACCTTTTAGTGTGGTGTGAACAATATTAGAGGCCTTCTACGTTGGAGTCTTGCGTAGACGAACGCCGGAGAGGAGATCTACAGAATTGCCGATTGGAGGAGAAAAACGAAAGATAACCCTATTTTGTTTATGCTTTCGTTTCTTCTATCAAATTTATTAGCCTAATTGCATGATTAGATCTGTAATTACTACACCAAACGCCCGGAAAAATATCAATGGTACACCGCTTGATTGGGATTTAATTATTTTATTTATCATTTTTTTCGATTTTCTGCGCTTCCGCCGCGCTTCCGCCGCGCTTCCCGGGCTGATCCACTTCCTACAGCTTGTACGCCATCTTCAAATTGTGCGGGAGCAATTTGGATTTCATCTTCAGAAATGTTTGGGTTAGAACCTTCATTAATACTAATATGGATAGAGCCGAAGATGATTTCTATCTCTTGTTCATTTGAATTGTCACCTATATCATGTGGCCTTCTAGCGAAGTCTTGCCTCATTGGGTTTCACCTTGATTAGTCTCCTAAAGATATGATCAGAAGTGAAGTCTTGCCTCATTGGGTTTGAGATAGATGGAGTGTTTCACCTGTGCCACTATTCTTATGGTTGTTTGTCTTGTCGTAGCGACCTTTTTTCTTGAACTGTTGTGCGCTGACATCTCCAAGGCGGTTGAACATGGATTTCAATTGGCGTCGTCTTGTGTTGTTGGATGAATCCTCGCTTACCTCGCCTAGTCATCAAAAAATAGAAGCGCGAGCAGCAAGAGTGCCGAGTCTGTTAAATACAGAGATGCGGTTATCATTGGGCCTCTGCTTTCCATCACTCTTCCAATTCTTTACAGAGATGAACTACGCGGTTGCACATTTGTCCTCTTTTTTTTGCGTATCTTTACGGACTCATCTGAAATGAAACCTAAGCCAGCACAGAGTTGAGCTACAGAAAATCTTATTTTCTTAATTTATGTTGCGCTTTCCTAAGCCCGTGGATCTTTTCTCCAGTTTAATTTGAGATTCAGCTTGTTGGGTCTTAACGGCACCGAATAATCATATCCGAACTTTTCCAGAAGGTGGTAAGCTTTCTAGTTAAATTCCCTCTGCATATTCTATGTTGGTCTTTCAGAATAGCTGGGTCGCTTGAAATTAGCGAATGCAAACCGATGATTGGCATTACTAGCTTAGTTTTGATTCCTTGAAGGTCCTTGATTCTCGCCTCTTTGAGTTCTTTTTTTCCATTGAAAAGTAGTGGATCATGATCCTTCGATCGATTTTGTTTACCTTTTTCGTTTGAGCGAACCACATATCGGAACACCAGGGTGTAAGGCGGCTTTTTGACCTCATGATTTTCGCGGGTCAGAGCTTCATCCTTGGTTGCTTTACTAAGCTTTGCATCATTGTTTTCTATAGGCATAGCTTTAGGGTGGACCCTTTTAATAGAATAACCAACTAAAAATCTCGCAGATAATACTTCTTGCATATTATCAAGGACAAGGTAGAGCTTTGCATCAACAAAATATGATAATACCTCAATGAATAGCTGCATGTCAGCATCAACTTTCACGATCTCCCCATTTTTTATGTACTTGAAACATTTGCAGTGGAGATGCACAACTCCATTTTCATGCAACCATAGTCTTCGTAGTAGCAGATTGTAGGAGGTTCTCGCATTTATGACGTTGAAAAGTGTTCTTGCTTTTAGTTATCGCACAGTAAGGTGGAGCCGAGTCATGCCATTAGCTCTTTGGGTCTCTTGATCGAAGCCTTGTATTGTTACGCGGCTACGAGACAAGTCTTCCAAAGTTATACCCAATTTCTTCATGGTGGACTTTGGAATTATGTTGATAATAGATCCACTGTCTATGAGTATATGATTTATCCTTTATTCTTGTATAAACAAGACGAAGAGTGATCGATTGTGTAGTTTGGATCCAAGTAGTAGGTCTTTATTTTTTAAGGATAAGGTTGCGCAATAAGAGACCAATGGTTTCCTTTGATCCCTGCGTGAAGGAATGCTCACTGTCTTGTCCTTTTGCTCAAAAAAAGTTTGTGGGAAGAACTCTTTCAAAGTTACTGGAAGGCCTTAACGGGCCATCATTTCTGACTTGTTTATTGCATCCACACATTTGGGCACTTGTTCAAGCATGACTTTCTTGGGAGCGAAGGGTGACGCTTGATGACATGTCACTTCTACCTTTGTCGACGTGTCATGGAGGTCCATCCTTCATCATCTTCAGTAGGTATCTCATTTTTCATATTGACGAACAAACATTTTATTTGCATTGGCCCAAGACTTCCAAACTAAAGTGTTGATGGCATCATCATAGAGGGTGGTTTAACTTCTTTCTTTTCCTTCAAAACATGCATATTTTTTGCCGCACTTATGTTGGCAACATTCGTACCTGTCGTCTCTTCAATGTCGAGGATGACCTTTCTTTCTTTAGCTAGGGCTATGATGTTCTCCTTAACGACAAAACACCTTTCAATGGGATGACTAACCACTCAGTGATACTTGCAATACTTGTGGTCATTCACCCTTTCGGCTTTTGTGTGGATGCTTTGACTTTGGTAATTATATCAATTTTCATTCTAATAGCTCCTAAAAAATGTAAAGCACGTTGGAGTCAGGGAACCTGCATTCCTTCTCTTGCAACTCTTTTAATGTGGGTTGACGTCTATCGTTTTTCATATATTGGTCTTCAGACTTTTCTATTTTTTTTCTATCGTTGGAAGAGATTTTGAAAGGTGCTATCTTGATGGCCATGGATTCCTTGATATTGGGTTTGGTGAACTCACTCCTCTTTAAGTCTTTCTTATCTTTTTTTTTAATCATCGATCTGAAAAGGCGGTCTTATGATTAGCAATACTTAATACCATGTCGTGGGTGCAAGTAGCCAATTCTTCGAAGTTTCTTGACTTGATCCCTTGCAAGTAGAGAAGTCCCCAATCCATACATTAGATGTACATTCCTGTTGCAAACATCTGAGAGTTTATCCATGCAGTTGAAGCTCAAGGAATGCCAGCGATTGATGTTGTCGAAGACCAGCTCATCTTTCCATTATCTTGCATTGGTGAGTTCAATCATGCTCACCCTGTGTCGGGTTCTATAGAAATAATTGAACAATTGTCTCTCCATCTCATCCCAAGTGTCAATTGACTCGAACTCTAAGTGTACATACCAATCGAAAGCATTACCTTTAAGGGTTCAAATAAATTATTTAACTAAGAGGTTGCCATTTTGTACCGGCAGTTTCACGTCTTGATGAAGTGCGCAAATATGTTGCTATTTTGAGGTTGCTCTTTCCATTGAACTGCTGCAATTTTGGTTGTTAGTAGCCTATTGGCATCCTCAAGTTATCAATTCTCTTGGATTATGACTTTGAGTAGGCAAATGAGTTTTGTGTAGATCCGCCGTATTAGCCTTTGATTGTATTGGCAATAATCTCTTGTAGTTGTTGGACAGATAACGCAACAACGGAGGTCGCGGAATGGCTAGATTTATGAATAGATTCTTGCCTTTGTGGCTCATCGTCGGTTTGCTTCTCTTTTTCGGTAGGTTTTGAAGCAGATGGGTAATTGTAACTTTATTCTCCAACATTTGTGGGCTAGACTTTATTCATCAACTGAGCAATTTGGAGGTCTTTGGTTTCCACAATCTTTTGGAGGTCGGCTATGGCTTGGTCCATTTGAGTAACTTGTTCCTCCATCATCGTAGCTTTAGTCACCATAGCGGGAGGGTGGCAAAAGGCGTGGACTGCGAGTTGATCTTGATGGGGCTTGCCGAATTTGAACCGACAGAAAGAGTGGTGTTCATGATTTTGCCCCCAGTGGAGGACTCACCGGTAGCGGTAAAATTCTTCTCTTTCATGGTGATTTGGTTCCTCTTTGGTGCCATTGAATACTTGGGAGGAATGTCTTGAGTAGTGACATAGAAGGAATGGATGAGGATAGAGATGGTCCCATTGGAGGTGCTAGAAATTTATTCTCACAAATTTTGTGTCTGCAAAAAATAAATTGCAAGACAAGAAATAATATGAACCAAATGAGATTTATTAATTTAAATATAAATAGTTTACAATCTTTGAATTAAAAGTAACCCCTGATTCTCTCTATGAACATAAACTCAAAGGCCTGGATCTTGTTCTTAAATTGGATGTGCGATCTCTTTCGAATATATAGAAGGCTATCGCGCCTTGAAATATTGTATCAAGGTCTTGTGGTTGCAGAGCTTCTTCATGGAAAAAAACTTTTGGATTTGCTATGTAAGCATGTAATGACTTGTGAGAGGTAAAGTCCTTTTTCTATAGGCATGAGTAAGTCTTTAGGCAACTTCGGCTCATTTTATTGGGCTTGTAAACCATGGGCTTTGATATGAGTTAATCCCCTAACGGGCCGTATTTGAACATATATCTAGCCCAACTCAACTAATCCAAATAAAATAACTTTACATTTATTTTGGATTGACCCATAAGAACACGTATGACCCAAATTTTATAAATGCTTATGAATTTATTCTCTTGAGAATATGAAAGGCCCAAATTTGTCATGGAGTTTTATTTTAGAACCCCAATTATTAGCTAAATTATTTGGATTTCAATTAATGATTTATTCTAAATTATTTTGATGTCAACAGCATTTACAACACCATATATGATGCATTATTCATGTTTCAATTTCATATGATTTTACCATTTAGTAATTCAACTGAGTATTATTGCAGATTGAGAAAAGAATGATTGTACAGAATTAATAAATCTATGATATTGGTGAATGATTGTAGAAAAATATATTCATATCTTTAGTATATTCCAATATAGATTAATTCCCATTTCCATTGTATTTTTATTGTACCAATAAGGAGATGATTCAATCCCTTTTGACTAATTTAATTCAGAGGAAGTATATTATACTTCTCATATATAAAATGAGTAGCCCAAGATCTATTTGTCTCTTGAGATAATAATTCTTGTTTTAAGAAAAAATATCTCAAATACCATTTTACTACTTTCATGAAAAACATATCCCATCAACCATAACAACATCATCTTAATCTGACATACTTGCATCAAAAGAAATATAACTTTTAACTACAATTAATTACCGTGATTAAAAGTAAAAAATTATAGCAAATATTAATTAACGATGTCTGCACGATTTTCATTATCCGTTGTTTCTGCAAATATTTTATCTACATGAAAAATCATAGTAAATATTAATTAATCGTGATAAAAATTTAAATTTTAATATCAATTTTATCTAATCTTGATAGATATTATTTATTCACTATAAATTTTAAGCTATAGTAATTTATATTGTTGAGAATTGTCAATTTTTTTATAATATCAAAAAAGAAAGTATCAATAGAACCAAGAACCGCAAGCCCATAGCTTAGATCAGTGAAATGCTCCATGTCAATATCAACTTTTACGATCTTTCCATTTTTCATGTATTGGAAGTATTGGTACAGTGTAGATGCCACAACTCCATTTTCATGCAACCACGACCTTCCTAGCAGCAGGTTGTAGGAGATTCTTGCATCTATGACATTGAAAAGTGTGCTTACTTTTAGTTCTCCCACTGTAAGGTCGAGCTGAGTCATGCCAACGGCTCGTTGGGTCTCTTGATCGAAGCATTAGATAGTCAGAAGCCTACGAGACAAGTCTTCTAAAGTTATACCTAATTTCATCATGGTGGACTTCGAAATAATGTTGACAGCAGATCCACCATCAATGAGTACACGATTTATCCTTTGTTCTTGTATAAACAAGACGAAGAGTGGTCGGTTGTGCAGTTTGGATCCAAGCACTAGGTCTTCATCTGTGAAGGATAAGGTTGAGCAATAAGAGACCAATGGTTGTTTTCCATCCCTGTGTGTTGGAATGGGTATAAAAAGCCAATTGGATTGGATGTTTTTCATTCGTTAATTTTATCAAATAATATTAAATTGATGAATTCGGTAACAATTCATCAAGTTGCCACTGTTTTTTTTGTACTTACCACTGATATTGAATGGGGTTTCAATATCACAATGAAATGCCACTGATCAAAAGGTGAAAACCTGTGGAATTGGATAACACATAGATTTGACAACTATGAAATCAACTCTTGAGGGTCGATTTGAAATATTCCAAGTCAAGGACCTCGAGACTAGGCGTCAAGGGTGTTATAGGGACTAGCATTAAGTACTGCAACAGTGTTTCATCGGCAAGAGACATAGATCGTCTATGCAATTTTAATGAGTTAGTTGGCAAGGTAGTCGACTGAATGAACTGACTCGTGAGAATCGTCATATGGAAGCCTCTTAAGACTTGATCAGTATGATTGAAATTTTCAATTTTGATAATATGAGATTAGTCCTCGAACTTGAGGAATCATGCAGTCACGTGCATATGAAGACTGTATCTTGGATATAGCGAGCGGTGGTTATATTGTGAGGCATGGTCATTATAAGTCTTATCCAATGCAGTCAGAGTATGTAGCGATGACGGTGGATTCCAAGAGAGGATCTGCCCCCTATTTGTATGTGACAGTGAGTTCTCCTATGCCCTCTAAGACGGTTTAGACTTTAAATGTCTTTGGCCAAAATAGTTGATACGTTTCCTAAATCAGATCAGCGGGGTAAATGCGTCTTGAGTATCAAGTATAGTTGTCTAGTCATTGATGGGAACCGACGCCCAATTTCATGCTCTAGCCTAAAGTCGGGAGATGGTTGACTGTAGGATTGTACTCGTATGGGCTCAGAGCCTAAATAGTCATGCCACAATTCACTTAGTCTCTAATACCATTGAATATTGCTAAACCATCCATGGTAATTGGTTATTTCTAGTTATGGAATAATCAGAAATAATTAATTATGTTATTCACATTCGCCCAAGTCTAGCTAAGGGTGAACCTAAAGAGTCACACCCTAATTACCGGATTGTGATGGAATTAATTTTGGAAGGTGGATATTAATTTAATTGGACTAAATTAATTTTTTGGTGAGAAAATAAATTATTAGATCATTTATAAAAATTCCATAGGTTGGATTTTCCCAAAGAGTAATTAATTCAATTAGTTTAATTTTGGTTTTAGGCATTTTAAATTAATTGAATTAGTTTAATGGATTCGATTTAATTTATGGATTGGATTCATAAATTAAAGCAAAAGAGTGGGCTTGGGTCTTTTAATTGAACTAAAATATTTGGACTTTAAAATGATGGGCTTATAATTAAATTGGATTTAATTTAAGGTCCATCGGACATGAGTTTTGGATTTTGAAGCCTAGTCTATCAAAGTCCAAACCCATGACCCGGTTTGACCTTGTCTAGGTCAAAGGGAGGATGTCTTCTGTTGGAGGGAAGGGCCTTAGACGAAATTTGCTGCATTCCTAAGCTAAAAATTGGCTAGGGTTGAGTTGGTTGAGAAATAGAAGAGTTTGGATTATCTAGGTGAGTCCTAGTGTATTGAGACTAGGTAAAAAACACACATCAACTCTCACATCTCTGACACAACACACGCAATCAGCTACTCCTCTCTCTAACCATATTTTTTTTCTCTAAAAACTCTCTCCATATTGGTGTAACACAAATTTCGTGTTTCTCAATTTATTGAAACAAGAAAAAATTCAAATAATTTTTGAATTTAATTGAAATATTTCGTGAGTACAAAATCTCTACTTGGAACCTCTGATTGTTCACTTTTAAAATGCGATCTTCAATTTCGGCAACTTCAAAGGGGAACTTGACGTTTTTAATCTCTTTTGGTGTTGACTTGGATCTTCGATAACGTTAATTCAGGGGTCTTTTGACTTATTCCCGAATTAAACATTAAAATTTTGGAATGTTTGACTTGGACTCGAATGTTTCTTGGTGGAATTGATGATTGATCTTCCGCCAAAGTGGGTTCATGTCTTGATAACGTTAATTCGCGAGTCTTTTGACTTTTTTTTAATCAAACGTTGACTTTGAGTGTTTTCTACGATGAACGCTTTGATTTTGACTTGATCGTCGTGGATTTTCCTTGATTTTTGCTTGAGAGGATTTGAGATTTCTTTGAACGCTCTCTTGCTTCAGTCTTTGTCTCTACAATTCTGTGTGTGTGAATTGCTGGAAAACACCCCTATTTATAGTGGTAGGGTGGAAGACTTTCCATATTAATTTGTGAGGTGGTGTTATTTGATTGGTCCTTCACGATTTATTCCATATTCGCAAGATGAGATTTTATTTCCAAATTGACTTGCACTTGCTTGATTTGGAAGATTTAATGCATTTGCCAAGAATATGAATTTTGACATTTTGTGTCTTTATTGGCCGAAAAATAGATATTAATTTCAATTAATTAATTATTTACTTTAGGAATTAAATTTGATTAAATTCCTAAATTATAAAAAAAATTAATATGTAATATATCATTATCCACGTGGCACAAATTTATTGGGCATAAATTTAATTTTTCTGCAAATGCCCCTCGAGACTTATTCACGGACAATACTTCAAAGCGCGTCTTGAAGTGAATAAGTCGCGAATGTATTTCTTTGACATTTTGTGTTGCAATTTGAGTTTAAAATGGTGTATTAGACCATCAACACATGATCTAACCATTTTTCTTTTCTATTTCTTTTCTTCAACTTTCCTTTTTCTTTTTTTTTCTTTCCTTCTTTTCTTCTTTCCTTCCTTTTTCCTCATTTTCTTTTTTTTTCTTTCTTTCTTTCTTTTTTCTTCTTTTTCCTGATTCTTCCTTTTTTTGATTTTCTCCTTTTTGATTTTCCTTTTCTTTTTCTTTCTTTTCCTTTCTGCTTCTTTAATTTCTTCCCTTTTTTTTGTTTTTCCCTTTTCTCATTTCTTTTTGTTTTGTTCTGAAAATTTTGAAAATCATATGGGTGTGATTTTCTGGCATTTTGAGTTAAGAAATCCACAGCTTTGGACTGCAATTTCGAAGGAAAGAAGGAAGATGCATGAGCTGGTGAGAATTTTGGTAATTTTTTCTTCTCATTTCCGTGGCGAATTTTTTTTCGCTGAATTTGGGAGAAATTGTTTCCATCCGCGACTTCGAACGACCTCTTTCTTTTCTTAAAATTCGTTCCAGGCCGTGAATTTTCCTTTTCAGCTATAAGAAATTCATTCTCTATTATGCTTCTTTCCAAGGCGGGTTGACAACGAATCATTGCAAACAAAAATCGGCTTTTGACTATTGGAAAATTGCCTGCGAGATTCGGAATGAAATTGGCAAATTTTCATTCTTCGAAATTGGGCGAATCATAGTACTTGGGTCCTTTAAACACGGATGGAAATTCAGAGGCAAAAATAAGGGCTATTTGGGTATTCTTTCTTTTTCAGCAATTGAAGAACAAAGAAGTTCTTGTCATGTGGAACTATAAAAACGAGATGCTCCTTTGTTTATTGCACTACTAACCTCCTCATATTATGCGACTGGCGATAATTGTCAATTTGTTCTCACATTGATTTTCGATCATTGAATGTAACTGCAGTAGTAGAGAGATATCACTCCAAGTCTCCTCTTCATTTTACTTGGTGATTATCCGTAATATTATGTTTTTTTTTTTTTTTTTTTTTCCTTCATTGCTTACTTGCATTTTGGTTATCAGGTCATGGTTTCAATGAAACTGTCTTCTCTTTTTTATTTTCTTTTTTTTATTCATCTCTGGTGATCACCCTTTTATTCTTATGCAGGTACCGAATTTTCAGAATTTACCTCAAGTGAGATTTTTCCGGAATATTGCAACGATTTGTTTGAAATATTTCTATTCAAAATTTCCGCACGTTATTCTCTTCATCTCTTTTTATTTTTTTTTTTTTTGCTGATTATTTTATTTTATTTTATTTTTTGTTAGAAAATTGAACTTTCATTAGTTCACATTGAGGCTTGCAAGCTTGGTGTAGTGACTTTGGCTAAGAATTTTTTTTCTACGTAAACTATCCCCTTTTTCCTCCATTTTTTTTTTTTTGAGATAGAATGTCATTCCCTTGCCAATCACTGTTTCATTTGACTTGTTAATATAGACAATGGTTTACTTCAAAAATATTTCTACCCCTTCTAGAGTACAACATTTGGTGATTCTTGATGACGAGAAGCAGCCCGAGGAGAAGGGAACAGCTATGATGGCTCACAGTCCTCTTATTGGTCGATATGCGAAGCAATGGTCTTCTTACCCTTCTAGAGTACAACATTTGGTGATTCTTGATGACGAGAAGCAGCCCGAGGAGAAGGGAACAGCTATGATGGCTCACAGTCCTCTTATTGGTCGATATGCGAAGCAATGGTCTCATGAAATTCCATTAAACAAGACATCTAAAGTGTGGTCTTTACAAGCAACTAATCACCGTAGTTCCAACGAACCTATCATTTTGCCGACGTTAGGCCGCCGCATCATTAAAGAAAAAAGCTAAGTGGAGAGACGCAGTTCAATTTGCTGGCCAATTCCGCTACATCAAGGGATCTTAGGAGTGGACAAAAGACATCCTTAGCCGATGTGAACACAAGCTAGTTGCAGCTCAAGTATTTGACTCTGTGTACGCCTCGCTATTCACTTATGACCGCAATTCTGACGTCATCAAGGCCTTCTGTGAAGCATGGTGTCCATCAACCAACACTCTTTTGACGTCCTTTGGGGAGTTATCCATTTCATTTTGGGATCTGCACACCCTTGCTGGACTTCCTATGAATGGACTCCTGTATGACGAAGTTGTTCCATGTGCTAAGGAGCTTGACAGTGTTGATGAGACGGGATGGAGGTTCGTGCTTCGCTCTTGCAAGTTCTTGCTTCATGCTTATCATCTGCTTCAAGGAAGTAATGGCGACAATCAATTTTCTCAAGTCCATGTTGATAAGTGGATCAAATTTTAGTTTAAAAGAGCTACGAAGTAATGTGAGCCTCCCTCGCGTAAAGAGAAAAAGGTTGTTCATCGCAAATCGACTCACAATCCTTTCGGAACTTTTGGAGACCATGGAAAGTGGTCATCTGCGGAAGAGGCGTTGTTCTCTAAGCTCGGCATCGAAAGAAGCTTAAAGAAGAAATGTTCTTGGCAGTATACTTAGCGTGTTGGCTTTGCACCTTCACTCTTCCTACTGACAGTGTTGGTTCAATACGTCCAAGTACCTTGAAAGTGGCAAGTATCATGGCAGCTGGCTGAAGAGTTGGTCTTGTTGTTCCCGTCTTGGCGAGCATTCACAAAGGTTTGCATAAGATTTCTGGCTCTCCAAGACTAATTTGTGTGCCTTCTCCTTTTTCGATTCAGTTTGTTTATAGTTGGATAGCATACTATTTCAAGACTCACTACCAAGTTTTGCAAGGTGTACGTGGGCCCAAGATGACGCTTTTCTTTGATGAAGGGGGTGCGAAATACTACGATCCACAAGAGGCGAGAAAGCGGATTCACAAAGGTGATTTTATCTCTTAGACTTGTAATATGATTGCAAAGGATAGGGATTTTTCATTTGTAGATGATGGGCGTGCCAAAGAGCTTGAGGAGGCTTATTTCATGGTTATCCGTTCAAATTACCTCCCGTACGACAAGGCAATCATTTTGATGTTGAACCTTACAGTGCTCATTGATTCGGTCGCCAATTTGGATTCTTTCAAGAAGTGCCCGGGATTCTATCACAAGACATTTGCAGGACATCTTTAGGCGATGGGATTCGCTATTGGCGTTTATGCATTTCGTCTAAAACTATAGAAAAGGTATGGTTTTCTTCTATGCCCCAAATGTAAAGAAGTTCTCTTCCGAGGAATACAAAGGATGGTGGACTAAAACTCATGGGGGTTTCCTTGAAGAGAACAGTGAGGTTGCTTAGTTCGAGTCCAGTCAAAGCACTTCCCAAAGATAAGGAGCGTGGTAAAAGAGTTGTCCAAGATTCTCATTGTGAATGTGTTGCTTCTATTCCTCCTAAATGTAGTTGTCGAGGTTCTTGAGACGAGTAAGAAGAAAAGTGTCTCTCATCCATTAGAGGAGAATGAGAGTAGTAATCTTGACCGTCATTGGAAGAGGCCAAAGAGGGATTCTAGCATATCAAAATCAATGAATGTTGATGGTGATGTTTCAAGTCATGCGCGTCAATGTTGAACTTTGCCAAAGAGGTCGTGTTCTTTCCTTCTTCTTTTTCTTAACTTTTTCTCCTTTATAAGACCTTATTTCTCAAAATAACTTAAATTGGTATGCTATTGTAGTTAGAAGATGAAGTTCTTGATGTTGAAGGTGACGAAACTTCGCAAGATAGCCAAAAATCAATTTTTGAGACTAACTTGTTAGCTATTACTCCAATTGGGATGGGTCTTAAGAAAAGACCTCCTCACTATGCTGCAGTGTCGGTTTTTGAAGGAGAAAGGTTTCTTCTTAATCATCAAAGAGAGTTTCTTCAGAAGAGTGTGATTGGTCTCTTATTGGAAATATAAAAAACTCTCGTTGACTTCATTTCTTCCATCAAAGACGATGTTTAATTCATTCTTGAGTCCATGAAGACTTTTTAGCATTTTGGTATTTCAAAAGTGGAGGAATTGTTGAATGTGTTTTTCACCAAGGTACCGCTTATGATGAAGCATGATCATTCTCTTCCGAAAAGTTGTCCAAGGGTCTTCTCGAGTGACAGTTGAATGAGGCCAACACTCGTCTTCAAGATGCTCAAGCCAAAGAGAGTGAAGAGGTTTCCAAAATTCAATCTACCATGGATGAGTTGAAGCGCGTTAAGAAGAAGCTCGTGGATCTGAAGGAACAAAGGATGACCTTGTGCGGTACTTTGAAGGGCAAAAGTAATTCTTCATAGTGCCCAAGCTGAAATTCATGAGATTGAGGCAAAAATTGCAGCACTTGAGAATACCACACCACTTGATGACGAGGCAGTCGAGAACTTGGAGTCTTCAAGAGTAAACTTAGAAGCTCATAGGGAAGAGTTGGAGAACTTGAGTCCTTTTGCCTAAGATTTGTTTAGAACTCTTTTTGTTCAAGTCCATTTTTTGCCCCTTTTTTTTCTAAGTCATGAACTTCAATGTTTCCTTTTTGAGATTATGTAATAGAAGTCTACTTTTCTATCCTTTTCTATCTTGCAATCTTTTATGCATGTTTACTTTGACATTTATGAATTTGCATCAAACCAACTATCCGGTAACCTAATTCAAATTTGCAACGAATTAAGCATCCAATGTGGAGACATAATTTATTACAAACTTGTAACTAAACTTAGAAAATATCTAAGCTGCCTACGTACCCCGTGAAGGGATCAAGTCATAACGTAGTTCAAATAAACTTGAATTTTCTTTTCTTTTTTTTTTTAACGGGGGTGCAGTATACAGTTTACACTTATGCGGGCCAGGAGTAACATGCAGTTTAGATTCGTGCCTGGAGCTATTTCTCTTTTTTTTTTTTTTTTATGCATAATATCTTTTCAGGAACTTCCAATTGATTGGGTCGATTCTCAAGCCATCTTCAGCAATCAACTTGTAGGCGCCATTTGTATAGACTTCCTTAACAACATAGGGGCTGTCCTACTTTGATGTAAACTTATTTCCAGTGCAATGAGTGGTAATGATGGGTCTTTTCACAGCGAGCACCAAATCACCAACTTGAAAGGAATGAGACCGCACTTTCTTATTGAATGCTCTTGAGAGATGAGCTTGATAGCACTTAAGCCTTTGTTGTGCTTCCAGTCTTTTTTCATCCAGAGCTTCCAACTCCTCAAAGCGTAAACGTGCATTTTCTTCTTCAATTAGCCTTTCTTGAATAGCTATTCTCAATGATGGAATTTGTTGCTCGAGAGAACAACAGCTTCTACGCCATACACCAATGTGTAAGGAGTTACTTGGGTAGGTGTATGGTAAGTGGTTTTGTAAGCCCATAAAGCTTCTCCTATTCGTTCATGCCAATCTCTTTTTGACTTGGTGACTACTTTTTTTAGCAAGTTGCACAGGGCCTTGTTGAATGCTTCAGCTAGCCCATTTGCAGCCGCATTATACATCGAGGACTTTATTTTTTTGTAGCTGAAGTTTTGAGTGAGTTTGTCTATCAAGCTGTTGCAGAAAGGCTTTCCATTATCAGTGATGATGTAGCGGGAATTCCATACCAGTAGATGATGTTGATGCCGATGACGTCAGCAACATTTTCTTACTTTACCTCCTTGAGGGGTACGGCTTCAGCCCACTTAGAAAACTAATCAGTCACTGCTAAGATATACAAATGTCCAGCAAAAGACTTTGTCAGTGGTCCAACTACGTCCAAGCCCCAAGCGTCAAATGGCCATGATACAACTGTAGGGTGCAACGGTTCTGGCGGTTGGTGAATGAAATTGACATGGAACTAACAAGCTTGATATTTTTTTGCGTAATTTATGCAGTCCTTGACCATAGTAGGCCAATAGTAACCCATCCTCTGTATACGAAAGTGCAGTTTTAGGCCAGACTTATGAGCACCGCAAACCCCTGAATGAGTTTCTTCCATGGCTTGAATTGTTTTGTCGTCGCTTAGCCAATGTAAGAAGACCCATCAAATGAACGTCTATAAAGTGTGTTATTGTGGTGAATGAAGCGGGTTGCACGTCTTCGGATGTCAATTTTTTTGATGTGGATTATTAGGCACTTTCTCATACTTTAGGTAGTCTATGAGCGGCTGACGCCATCTTCCCTTTCTATATCGAGTTCTTCAACAACATGGATTTATTCTTCCTCTTCACCATCATCATCATCATCAAAAGATTGGCGGTACTACCCAACTCTTACATATCGGGACACGGGCATCATCTTCAAGTGTCGTCAGTGTAGAGGCGAGTTTGGCGAGTGCGTCGGCTTGTTTGTTATCTTTTCTTGGCACGTGCTCAATTTCGACATCTCCAAGCCATCTGATAAGTTTCTGAGCGTAATCAAAATATAGAAATAGCTCGGGTTTCTTGACCTCGTATAGTCCGAGGAGCTGATTGATCACCAACTTTGGTCTCCAAACACTTTAAGATGCAATTGCTTTATGTCAACTGCCATCTCTAGACCAAGGAATATGGCAACACTTCACCATCGGATGTGATGAATATGACTCCGGCATAGACCCCATCTTTATGTGATGCTCCGTCAAATTACATCTTCTTGACCTCAATAACAAGGACGTTTTCATCAGGGAGATCATTACACAATTCCTATTCTGCTGGGATAGGATGGTCGGCCAAGAAATCCGCCAATACTTGTCTTTTGATGGCCTTCTGAGGGACATACACAATTTCGAATTGTTGCAGTTAAAGATACCACCTTGCAAGTCTATCAGATAAGACCGGCTTTGACATGACATACTTGAGTGGATTTGCTTTGGAGACAAGTCGTACAGTATGTGCTTGGAAGTAATGTTTCAATTTCTGGATCGCTGAGCGCTAAACATATTTTTTCAATTGGTGAGTATTTCAGCTCGTTAGGAGTCATCATCCTGCTTAAGTAGTACAAAGTACTTTCTTTTCCCTCGTTATTTTCTTGCGCCAATAGAGCTCCAACTGAACATTCTTGAGCAGCTATGTAGAGGATTAGTGGGCGTCCGGGCACGGGTGCAACTAACACGGGAGGTTTCATCAAGTAAGACTTTATGCTTCTAAAAGCATTGTGACAAGCTTCATTCGATTCAAACGAGACACCTTTTTCATAATGCGGCTGAAAGGTTGACATCGTCCAACCAAATTCGAAATGAACCTTCGGAGATATGCCAACTTTCCTTGAAAACTTTTAAGTTCATGGATGTTTCGAGGTTCAGACATCTTTAAGATTGCATCAATTTTAGCTTGTTCTATCTCTATTCCTCTATGGCGAACAATAAACCCAAGGGACTTTCCTGATGCGACACCGAATGCACATTTCAGCGGATTCATCTTAAGTTGATATCTCCTCAGTCAATCGAGTATCTTCCTTAAATCCTGGAGATGATCTTGTCTCATTTTAGACTTCACAACTAGGTCATCGACGTAGCACTCAACATTTTGTGAAGCATATCATCAAATATCTTTGGCATGGCCCTTGATACGTTGCACCGGCGTTCTTCAAGCCAAACAGCATCACTTTGTACTAGTATATTCCTTTTGGGGTACGAAATACGTTAACTCTTCATCTTTTGGCGTCATATGTATTTGGTTATATCCAGACGATCCATCCATGAAAGACAAGGCTTCATGACCCGTTGTTGCATCAATCATGAGTTCCGCGACGGGCAAGGGAAAATCATCCTTAGGGCACGCGCAGTTTTAAGTCCCTAAAGTCGATACATACTCGAATTTGTCCATTCTTCTTTCTTACGGGGACAATGCTTGATATCCATGTCAGATATTTGACCTCTATAATGAACCCAACCTCGATGAGTTTATTGACTTCGACCTCAATCAAAGGGACCAACTCGGGTCGGAATCGGCATTGAGCTTGCTTGATAGGGCGAGCTCCTTTTCTTATTGACAATTGATGGACTGCCACTTTTGAGTCTAGGCCGGGCATTTCTTTATATGACCATGCAAATACGTCCTTGAATTCATGCAGCAGTTCAACATATGCTACCTCCTCGTTGTCAGTCAATAAAGCACTGATGTAGATTGGCCTAGGATTTTCAACATCGCCCAAGTTGATCTCTTTCAATTCGTTAACAGTGGTCTTGAATCATTTCATCATCACAACTGATATGGCAAGATGACGCTACACTTTCTTTATCATCATCTTTATCCTCTTGAGCTTTTGTGAAGATGATAGTTTGCAACTTGACTTTCAAGACTTTGTCACATGATATGATCAGATTGCTATGTCATTTCATCCGGGAAGCAATCAAACTTTGAAGTTTTTGATAAGCTTGTGGCTCTCGTGTTTTCTTCCAAGACTTTATAGAGATGTTGAATCCATGACTCTTGACCTTCTTGCATTTCAATCTTCTGTGGGGTCCAAGCCTGTCGAAGACAGATGTGTTCTCTACTTTCTTTCCTTTATTGTCATTTGTTGACGAGTATTCTTTCTCGATGGTATAGTTAGTGTGGCTTTTTGATAGTTATCTAAATGGGATAATAAGGAGTGAAACTAAGACCTGATCGAGAGTTCTGAACACTGTGTCCCTTCTCTCTTAACATCTTTTGGGTTGCGTTAAGCCCATATGTTTGTCCACCTTCAGTTTTTGGAGAGAGTTTTCCTAAAACATCTCTTTCTTGTGAATTATACCCAGTTTTAACAAGGAATTTGTATGTCTTAGGGTCGAATCCTTTTGCAATTTGTAGCTTCGAAGGTTCTTCATGCTCCTTTTCAGGTCCTTGAGTTAGTTGCACGAACCCCTTGAGCGGTTGAGGCTTCCTTGCGTCAATATTTGTTAGAGGAAATACCAACTCTTTTAGTGAATCAAATCTTGCGAGGGAAGATTTCTCCTATGAAACATTTTTGCTGCCCCCTGCTAAAGTGGTTGTCTTCCCCTCATCTTGACTGATTCGTTGTTCAAATTTTCCAGTAGATGAGTCTTGCTTAGTCTTTGTAATCCCGAGATAGTAGTTAGCATCAGCGAAATGAGACTCAGCTTCAATGAAGGGTTTAACATCAGTGAGTACCTTTTTCACGACGTTGTCTCGTCAATACACAAAGAACTGGTGCCAGGTAGAAAGAACTATGTCGTTCTCATGTAACCAAGGTTGGCCGGGGAGCATGTTATATGACGTCTTCGCATCGATGACATGGAACAATGCGGTTGAAAATATATCCTCCATCAACAAGTTCATTCTTATGATGCCCAGAGCCCTTTGCCCCCCTTGGTTGAATTCTTGGATCATTAGACGACTAATTGTGAACTCGTTCATGGGAATCCCTAATTCCTTCATTATGCGTAGTGGCAGAGTATTGACTGCAGAACCTCCATCAATTAATATGCAGTTGACTTTTGCTCACATACAAAACAAGTTACGAAAAATGGACTGTTGTGTGGTTTGGAACCAAGTAGTAGATCTTCATCGGTAAAGGTCATCGCTGACATGCTCTCTTCGTCAGGGATCCCCATGTTGGACAAATAATCTTCTCCAAAAAGAGTTTTTCTTCTTGCATCATATTGCATGAAACTTTATCTCCGAGTTTAGTCATGACATTGAATGATCCGAACGTGATGGTGATCAAACTTGAGGCTGCATTATCCTCTTCTAATGATATCTTTCCTTGGCGGGCTAGCTGCATGACTTTTGTCTTTGAATATGAAGCAGTCATAGATCGGATGCTCCACTAGTCTATGGTACTTGTAGTATTTTGGATCATATGTCTTTCATGCCTCTTCAGGCCGTTTCATTTTAGGCAATTCAATGAGATTTGCATTGAGCAAGTCATCAAAGATCCCGGAGACGTTAGAGTCAAGGAAAGGATACTGCTTGGTCTGCATCTCTTTTAGAGTCAATTTTCTTGGCCATCTTTCTTGAGGGGGGTCTTTCTTATCGCCATTCATGTCATTTGACTTCCCTCGTAACTTGAAAGGGATCGTATTTACTGCCATGGTTTCTTTGATCGGAGGTTTGGAGAGAGATTTGCCCCCTCTCTTGGCTTCTTGCTTTTCTTTGAGCTTGTGGGGTTCTTGGATAGGTGGTCCATCTGCTCCTATTGCGGCCATGCTGCTCCATGTCATGAGCTCGAGTAGCTGGCTCTTCAAATGTCCTAGGTTGGATCCCTTGCAAAATGTACTGGAGACCCCAATGCATCCCCTGTATGCACATCTCAATTGCTGAAGTCTCGAACAGTCTATCTTTGCAATTGAGGCTCAGATTTCTCCACTGGTTGATATAATTAATGACGGGTTCTTCTTTCCACTTGTGTGAGTTTGTTAATTCAATCATGTTGATTGTTCTTCTGGTACTATAAAAGTAGTTAAGGAACTCTTGCTCCAATTGTCCCCAATTGTCAATCGAGCTTGCTTTCAAGTCGGTGTACCAGTCAAATGCATTTTCTTTTAAGGATCGGACAAACTACTTCACAAGGTGATCCCTATAGGTTCCTGCATTGTTGCATGTCTCAATAAAATGGGCCACATGTTGTTTTAGGTTGCCCTTGCCGACAAACTGCTGAAACTTTGGCAGTTGATAGCTGACGGGCATTTTCAAATTATCGATCCTTTAGGTATATGGCTTTGTGTATGTCATAACGACTTAGAGTTTCCACCCAATTTGTTTTGAATGGTCCCCATGATAAATTCCGTCAATTGATCTATGGGAATAAACCTTTTGAAGAGACTTAAAGCTCTTTCGTTGATGAATTTTCTCTTTCATTGGATTGTTGCTCTAAAGATGTCTCAGCTTCATCATGTGCCTCAATTTCCTTTCCGGCTACGTGACTAGCATCAGTGTTGTCAATCTTGTTCATCAACTTGCTGATTTGAGAGTCTTGCTCTAGAACATGTTTGGCAAGACCTTCTATAGCTTTCGTCAGATTTGCGCTTTGTTACTCCAGTGTTGTAGTGTTGTAACCATGATAGGAGCTACGCTTGATGTTGAGCGAGGAGTGGACGATGAAGAATCATCCTTCAAATCTCCATCATCTTCACTGATCCCACCCAAATGGAGTCGATCTTTCTCAATCGTTTCATGAAAAATCACCTCAGGGTATGCTTTCTTGGACATACTTCTCGTGATGATTCCAGTAGTTTCATTTGAACTTGAAGTAACAGCTTTGAGCGACAGAATCTTATCGGCGATCATTGCGATATTTCAGATTTTTAGTGAAGAGATGAGAGGTAGAGACGGTCCCACTGGGCGTGCCAGAAATTTGTAGCACAAATTTCGTGTTTCTCAATTTATCGAAACAAGAAAAGAATTACAAATGATTTTTGAATTTAATTGAAATATTTCGTGAGTACAAAATCTCTACTTGGAACCTCTGATTGTTCACTTTTAAAATGTGATCTTCAATTTCGGCAACTTCAAAGGGGGAACCTGACGTTTTAATCTCCTTTGATGTTGACTTGGATCTTCGATAACGTTAATTCAGGGGTCTTTTGACTTATTCCCGAATTAAACGTTAGAATTTTAGAATGTTTGACTTGGACTCGAATGTTTCTTGGTGGAATTGATGATTTTATCTTCCGCCAAAGTGGGTTCGTATCTTGATAACGTTAATTCGCAGGTCTTTTGACTTCTTCGTGAATCAAACATTGACTTTGAGTGTTTTCCATGATGAACGCCTTGATTTTGACTTGAACGCCGTGGATTTTCCTTGATTTTTGCTTGAGAGGAATTGAGATTTCTTGAATGCTCTCTTGCTTCAGTCTTTATCTCTACAATTCTGTGTGTATGAATTGCTGGAAAATACTCCTATTTATAGTGGTAGGGTGAAAGACTTTTCCATATTTAATTCGTGAGGTGGCGCGATTTGATTAGCCCTTCATGATTATTCCATATTCAGAAGATGAGATTTTATTTATAAATTAACTTGCACTTGCTTGATTTGGAAGATTTAATGCATTTGCCAACAATATGAGATTTTGACATTTGGCATCATTTGATTGGCTGGAAAATAGATATTAATATCAATTAATTAATTATTACTTTAGGAATTAAATTTGATTAGATTTCTAAATTATAAATAAAAATTAATATTTAATATATCATTTTCCACGTGGCACAATTTTATTGGGCACAAATTTAATTTGTCTACAATTGGTTCTTCTTGGTTCTCTTGAATCCAAGAAGAACGAGAAGAGAATCGAGACCTTTAGTCTAATGACATGTGTTCGGTTCTCCCTTCCCACTTCTTGTCTTGTTAGCATGAGAAGGAGGTGATCCCCAATGATTGGAGGGGACATCTTTGGAGGATTTCAAGATTAAAATCTGGGTAAGAGTGATCGGGTTGAAGAGGAACAATGCACGAAGCCGATCGAAGAAAACAAAGAAGATAAGAATCCGATTTATATTCTTGCACCCTTTAAGTTGTTTTCTTATTTTTAATTGTCAGCCTTGAAATTTGATTGATTTCAATACACTGAACACCCAAAAAAGATCAAGGTTACACCCCTTGATCGAGTTTAATTTCATTAATTTTTTATTTTTCGCACTTCCGTCGCGCTTTCCGGACAATCCACACCCTTCAAGGTGAAGGAATGCTAACGGTCTTATCATTTCACTCAAAAAAAGTTTGTGAGAAGAACTCTTTTAAAGTTACCGAAAGGCATTGACGGGCTATCATTTCTGACTTGTTTTTTGCATCCGCACACTGGGGGTGCTTGTTCAAGCATGACTTTCTTGGCAGCGAAGGGCGAAGCTTGTTGACATGTCTTCTTTGCCTTTGCTGACGTGTCACCAAGGTCCATCCTTTATCATCTTCGGTAGGTAGCTCATTTTCTTCGTTGACGAACAAAGCTTATATTTGCATTGGCCCAAGACTCCCAAACTAACGTGTTGATGGCATTGTCATAGAGGGTGGTTTAACTTCTTTATTTTCCTTCAAGACATGTATAATTTTTGTTGGAGTTATGTTGGCAACACTCATACCCTCTATCTCTTCAATGTCAAGGATGATCTTTCTTTCTTTAGCTAGGACTATGATGACAAAGCAACTTTCAATGGGGTGACTATCCACTCGGTGATACTTGTAATACTTCGGGTAGTCCATCCTTCCAGCTTCGTCTAGATGGTTTGACTCTGGTAATTCAATCAAATATTTTTCTAATCGCTCGTAAAAAATGTAAAGCACGTTGGAGTTAGGAAACGGGTATTCCTTCTCTTGCAACTCTTTCATTGTAGGACGATGTCTATCATTTGTCATATGCTGGTCTTTAGGCTTTTCCAACTTCTTTCTATTATTAGAAGAGATTTTGACTGGTGTTGTCTTGATGGCTATGGATTCCTTAATATTGGACTTGGTGAACTTCTCGCTCCTCTTCAAATCTTTCTTATCTTTTCTTTGATCATCGGTTGGAAAGACGGTCTTATAATTAGCAATACTTAGTTCCATATTGTGGGTGCGGGTAGCCAATTCTTTGAAGTTTCTTGGCTTGATCCCTTGCAAAATATAGAGAAGTCCCTAATGCATGCATTAGATGCAAATTTCTATTTTAGACACCTTTGAGAGTTTGTCCTTGCAGTTCAAGCTCAATCAATGCCAGCAATTAATGTAGTGGATGACCAACTCATCTTTCTATTGTCTTGCATTGATGAGTTCAATCATGTTCACCCTGCATCCAGTGTTATAGAAATAATTGAGGAATTATCTCTCCATCTCGTCCCAAGTGTCAATTGATTCGGATTTTAAGTTTACATACCAATCAAAAGCATTGCCTTTAAGGGATCAGACGAGTTATTTAACTAAGAGGTCGCCATCTGTACCAGCATTGTTGCACGTCTTGATGAAGTTGGCAACATGTTGCTTTAGGTTACCCTTTCCATCAAACTGCTACAATTTTGGTGATTGGTAGCCTATCGACATCCTCAAGTTATCAATTCGCTTGGAGTATGACTTTGAGTAGTCAAACGAGCTTTGTGCAGATCCGCTATATGGGGTCTTGATTCTCTTGTAGTTGTTGGATGGATAACGCGACAACGGAGGTCACAAAATGGCTGGATTTCTAACTAGATTCTTGCCTTTATGGCTCTTCGTCTATTTGCTTCTCTTTTTTGGTATGTTTTGAAGCAGATTGATGATTGTGACTTGATTCTCCAACATTTCTGGGCTTGAGTTTATTCATCAATTGAGGAATTTGCAGGTCTTTATCTTCCACGATCTTTTGAAGGTCGGCTATGGCTTGGGCCATTTGAGCAACTTGTTCCTCCTTCGTCGTAGCTTTAGTCACCATGGCGAGGAGAGTGGCAGAAGGTGTGGACTTCGAGTTGATCTAAATGGGGCTCGCTGAGTTTGAAACTTCAGAAGGAATGGTGTTCATGATTTTACCCCCGGTGGAGGACTGACCAGCATCGGTGAAGTTGGTGAAATTCTTCTCGTTCATGGAGACTTAGTTCCTCTTTGGTGCCATTGAATGCTTGGGAAGAATGTCTTGAGTTTTGATGTAGAAGGAAGGGATGACGGGTAGAGATGGTCCCATTGGGTGTGCTTGAAGTGTCTGCAAAAATGGATTACAAGACAAGAAATAATATGGACCAAATGAGATTTATTAATTTAAATGTAAGTGGTTTATAATCTCTGAATTTAAAGTAACCCTTGATTCTTCTCTACGAATGTCAATTCAAGGGCCCAGAGCTTGTTCATGAATCATATGTGCGATCTCGCTCAGATTTGTAGAAGGCTATGGCGTGCTATCTTGAAATATTGTATCAAGGTCTTGTGGTTGTAGAGCTTCGTCGTGGCAGAAAGCTTATGAATTTGCTCTTTCTTTGGATTTGCTATGTATGTATGTGATGATTTGTGTGAGACAAAAACCTCTTTTTATAGGCGTGAGTAAGGCTTTAGGCTGTTTGTACTCACTTCCTTGATACACAATGGGCTTTGATATGAGTTAATCTCCTGATTGACCATATTTGATCATGTATCTGGCCCAACTTAGTCAATCCAAAAAACATAACTTTATATTTATTCTGGACTGACCCATAAAAACACGTATGACCGATATTTGGTATGTGCTTATAAATTTATTGTTTTAAGATATGAAAAGCCCAAATTTTATTATGCACTTTTATTTTGAAACTCAATTATTAGCTACATTTGGACTTCAATTGACGACTTATTCCAAAATATTTTGATGTCAACAGCATTTACAACACCACATATGATGCATTGAGTAATCTAATTGAGTATTATTGCAGATTGAGAAAAGAATGATTGTAGAGAATTACTAAATCTATGATGTTGGTAAATGATTGCGAAAAAATATTTCATATTTTTAATATATTTCAATACAGATTAATTCTCATTTTATTTATTTTTATTATACCAAATAAGGAAATGATTCGATCCCTTTTGACTAATTTAATTTAGAGTATTATAAAATAAGTTTCATTGTCTTTCCCTTTTTGTTTTCTCTTTTATTTAATCAAATAAAATAGAGTCTAAATAGCTTGCTCGTAAAAATATTTCACATCTCGTCTGTGTAGCCCATATCTGTTTGTCTGTGAGAAAATAATTCTCGTTATAAGAAAAAATCTCTCAAATACAATTTTGCTACTTTCAAGAAAAACATATCCCATCAATCATAACAATATTTTAATATGATATACTTGCATCAGAAAAAATATAGCTTTTCACTATAGTTAATTAGCGCAATCTACAGTAAAAAGTTATAGCAGATACTGATTAACGATGTTTTTTTTCACAACTGCCGTTATACGTTTTTTCTGAAAGTAAGTTTAAAATATTTGCCGCAGTTAAAAATTGTGCCCAATATTTTTCTATAAGAAAAACCATGACAAATATTAATCAATCGTGATCAAAATTTAATTTTCACATCAATTTTATCTAACCTTGATGAATAGTATTAGTTCACTACAAATTTTAAACTATAGTAATTTATAAAGCTGAGAATAATTAATTTTTTTATAATATCGAAAAAGAGCGTATCAATAGAACCAAGAACCACCGCCCATAGTTTAGGTGCCTAAAGCATCTGAATAATTTCTCTAATTAATTATATTTCCCTTGTAATTTATTATTTATATATACAAACTTTTTCACCCACCGAAAACAAAGAACCTTTCTTTTAGGAATATATATGATAAATAAATATATTGGAATTATGTGTAAATAAATAACATAATAAATTAGGTTTCACGCGTTATTTTTTCTTTTTTTAGTTAGACAGTGTGGGGTATATTTTAAAAATGGGTGAACAGCAATTTACCCCATGTGATATTGAAAATGGGCAAATTACCCATTATAAAAAATAAATAGTAATTTATCCTCTTGTTTTTTTAAAATGAAGCAATTTACCTCCTTAGGCAAAGAGGTAAATTGCTTTAATTTTAAAAATATAGGGAGTTAAATTGCTATATTTTGAAAAACACAAAGTTGTTTGCTTATTTTTTCTAATACAGATAGGTAAATTGTAATTTACCCTTTTAGAAATATATAAATATTTAAAAAAAAATTCAACTTTGTATCACCTGTTATTTCTTTTGAATTCAGAACCTTATGTTTGTCAAATTAATTAATATTTACTAGCTTTCTTTAATAAGAACAAAAATCTTTTTATAATAATAATAAGGAGTGTTTGTAAGTGTTTATCAATTTATTACAAATAATAAGTTGAAAAGCGTATATTTATTTACAACTTTTTATTTTTAAATTACTTACATTAATTTGATTTAAGTAGAAAACTTATAAACAACTCTTTACCAACTTTTACAATAACATTATAGATAATAAATTCTTTTTCTAACAAATTAAACTCCAACATTCTTCTTTGTTCCATTTTGCTTTTAATCTTTTATTTTCAAACGTTTTCATACTTTAAATACTATTTAATTTATAATTTTTTTATTAATTATTCGCGTCACAAAAATAGAATATATATTCAAACACCCCTTTATAAATATCTTTGAACTCGTAAAAGTTAAAAGCCAAATATTAATAAGTGACGTCAGATGGTGTAGCATCAATCTTTCTATCTTCTTATTTATAATTTGAAACATTAAATTTTAACGTCGTTTGTCCAATCCCATCGTATCTCATCTTCTTTGACAAATCATGTCGGCAGATGTATGATGCAGTAATAAGTATAGAAAAAATAATATTTTTCATTATGTAATTTAATTTTTTTAATTTTTAATCCTTTTAATTAAAAAAAATATTTTTGGTATTATAACTTTCAAAAAGTAATAATTTTTGTTCCATAATACATTTTCGTTATAAATTTAACAAAAAAAGTCACGTAATTGTTGATTGTATGAGACCAAAAGTGCTATTTTTTCAAAGTTATAAGGCTAAAAGTGAGAATTTTTAACCAATGAAACAAAAAATATAAAGGTCCTAGCAGCCACATACTATTTTTTATTGAAATATCTAAAATAAAATTTTCTTGAGACCAAAACTACTATCTTTTGGAGATTAGGGAATCGAAAGAGAATTTCATAACTCGGAAAGGAAAATAGAAAAATCATAAATAACGGAACCAAAAGTGTTACTTTCCCATAAATATATGTACTAGCGGTTGATATACGCTTAATATATGTTCATACATGTAATATAATTAGGAAAAATAAATACACAAAAAAAAAACATCTAAATGGAACTGACGTAAATTATTATTGTTAAATATAACTAGATTACTTATAATCAATAAGAATTTTATAGAGAAGAGGAAAAAGTAGAAAATTTTCGAAAATGTAAAATTGAATAATATATGCAAATTTAGATTTTAGTTTAAGGGAGAAAATTTTCTATTAAAAAGTACTTATGTCAATACATATTTTACTGCCCAACAGAGTATAAGGATTGAACTCAACTAATAGTAGAGATATGTAGAAGATATTTTTGTATAAAACCCACACTGACACACATGTTAATGGTGCTATTATATTTTAAAGGGATAATTACGCTCTTTCAAATGAGGTTTGATATAATTATATGTAATTTTTTTATAATTTGAAAATTTAGTTTATTTCTATTTAACAAATAAGTTCCCCTATTAGTTGAAATTTATCGAATTTGTAGATATTAAAATAAAAATTGAATGAGAATTGATATTTACCCTCGAATAATTGATTACTGACTTATTGCAAATTAAATAATTTTTTTCAAACTAAACTAACCTTATAACAGTGAAAATATACATCTTCACATACATTAACGCATGAAGACGTATGAGTGTAATTTAGTCATAAGAAATATTTATTTGATGTTCAAAAATTCAGTAATAAGTCAATTTGAAGTTAATGTAAATTTTTTGTTCTATTTTTTTTAATATCAGCAAATTTTGTTAATTTTGACTAATAGAGGGACTTATTTATTAAACAGAAATAAACCTTAGGAGTGCTAGATGTAATTTTTAAAATTACGGAGAATCTACTTATAATTATAACCAAGTCTCATTGTAATTTTTCCTGTTTTAAAATATTTTTTGTGGTCACCACATATTGTGATTGTGTTGTGGTTTAGATCCTTGTCATGCCCATGTTATCTGTTTAAATTATTTGTCAATGTATTTTGTAGGATTAAATATATGTTCAGATTTATATATATATATATTATATGTTGATTTTCATGTAGTTACATTTTAATTCTTGATATATATATATATATATATATATATATATATATATCGATCAATTATATTAATAGAACTAGCAATCTTATAGTTGTAGGCGTAATTGTCCTTGGAGAACCTCCTATGTGAAGCACACTGGACTGTCGTCAAAACTATCTCTAAGTACTTGAGAAGAACTCAAGTACACACATGTGCTGGTGAAGCACACTGGTCTGCCATCAAGACCATCCTTAAGTACTTGAGAAGCACTCAAGAGATATTCTTGGTGTACGACTGTGGAGAGTTGGTACTGGAAGGGTATAGCGATGCTAGCTTTGAATCTGATGTAGATGATACTAAGTCTTAGAACAATTTTCATATTCAAGCTGAATGGTGGTGTGGTAGCTTAGAAGAGTTCCAAGCTGGATACGCAGCTGATTCCATCACAAACGCTGAATACATAGCGGCTTTGGAAGCTACTAAAAAAATGGTTTGGATGAAAACTACTTCCAAGAATTGGGTAAAGTACCTAGCATAGCTAAGCACATAGTATCTTTTGTGATAATAATGGAACGATAATGAAAGCAAATGAGCCGAGAACTCATTACAAATTCAAGCATATTTTTAAACGCTACCATCTACTACGAGAGATGGTAGGCACAGGTGATGTCAGAGTGGATCACATTAGTAGAAAATATGGCAGATCTACTAACCAAGCCTGTTTCACAAATTGGCCATACTTAGCATCTGGACAAAATGGGAGTGAGGCAAATGTGTGATTGGCTTTAGTCAAGTGGGAAATTGTTAGAATGAGTGACCAAATATCCAATGCAATTAACTATTTTGTAATCTATTTAAGCAATTTCCTTTTATTTTGTAATATTGAATTAAATGAATAAGAGGCAGTATTCATTTGGTTTTACTTTGTGTTTTTACTACTGTAATTTTCTTACATTGCAACAAAGTTCACAGATCAATAATCAACTAATGAAGTTGAGTTGCGCATTTGATGGCAATTATGAAACCAACTTTCGAGAGTTGTATCTGAAATGTTTCAAGTCGAGAACCCTGAGAATCGACATCGAGGGTTCTATTGTGACTTGCATTAAATATTACATCCATATGATGGTTGGCGTATTTCATAAGCAATAGACATATGCCGTCTATGCAATTTTAGTGGGTAGTTAACAAAGGTTGTCAAGTTGACTGAACTGACTCGCAAGGACTCGTCATATGAAAGTCTGTGAGCTTTGGTTTGTATGGCTTGAACTCTTGGACTCTAATAGTATGGGGTTTAGTACTCAAACTTAAGGATCCACACAGTCTCATATATGAAACGAATGTATCTAGGGCTTGATAAAAGATGACTATATTATGATATGGTTATTACAAGCTTTGTTCCAGTGCAGTGAACATGTATGAAGACTGATGAGTTCCAAGAGATGATCCATCGTCTATCATGATATGATAGTGAATTTCTATGCGTTCTGATGTGTGTTATGCTCGCAAGAATCTATGGCCACAACGGGTGATCAAATAGCAAAGTGTTTTCTATGTTGATCAAGTGGAGAAATTAGAATATTAAGCATAGATGTCTAGTCCAAAATGGGAGCTGATGACCAATTTTATACCCTAAACTAAGATTATGAGATGGCCGATGGAAGGACTGTACCCGTATGACACTCGATAGTCTTAAAGTTCAACACCATTTTCACCTATTCTCTAGTGTCATGGACTGTTGCTAGAAGGTCACCCATGGTGACGGGTGCTTTCAGATAAGTGTTAATAGAAAGCGATTAATTAAATATGATTTAAATAATCTAGCACAAAAATATTTGCCAATTAAATTGTGTGTTGACACAAGTCCAAGTCTAGCTGAGAGTGAATCTATAAAGTCACACAAACCCCACTCAAGGAAGTAGTAGATTTAATTCTAAAAAGAATGAATTAATTTAAAAAATTTAAATTAATTCGAAAGATTAAATGATATGATCATTTAAGTGGGAGAACTCATGTGATGGGAAGCCCAAGATTTAATCAATGAGATTAATTATATCTAGCTTGGGTTCAATTAATTTGATAAGATTAATTTTAATTGAGTCAGATGAATTAATTAGAGTGTTGACTGGGTAATTTAATAAAATTAAATAAATAAAAAATGTTCAATTATTTGATGGGTTAATTATTTGGACTATGGGCTAGGATTTATTTGATAAGATCAAATAAATTCCATTTGGACCTTTAAGAATTGATTGGATTAATTCTATGGAGGGCCAAGCCTATGGGTTTAACTTATTTTTTAATTAAGCTCAATAGAATATATATATATATATATATATATATATATAGGGTAAAATACATATTACCCCCCTGTGATATCCCAAATGTTCAAATAAGCCCCTGTGATAAAAAAAATATCATATAACCCCCTGTAAAATTTAAAAAAGTGCATATTGGCCCCTAACCCGTGCCCCCAATTTTCTATCGCTTTTTTCTCCAACATCCGACGACCTCTCGACGTGTGCTTTACACCGTTGGAAAGCCCTTCCGACAACGATCATTTTGACACCCTACCTACCTCCAATCTCTCGTCCGTCGGTGAGTAATCTCCATTTTTCCGTTTTAATTATTTTAGGTTTATATATATATATATATATATATATATATACATATAACTAAATTATATTTTCTTATATTATATTTTTAAAATATTTATAATTTAAATATAGGGGTGGTTTGATATTTTAAGGGCAAAATATATATATTTAGTGGCAATTTTGGGAACATGAATTTTACAGGAAGGTAATATGCACCTTTTTAAATTTTACAGGGGGTATATGGTATTTTTTTATCACAGGGGCTTATTTGAACATTTGGGGTATCACAGGGGGGAAATATGGATTTTACCCTATATATATATATATATATGTATGTCATATAAATATATATATGAGGTTGTAAGGTTGAGAGAGTAATTGTTTAAATACTTGTAGTACTGGTAGGTAGTGTACGATGGGGACACACATAGTACCTATTTTTTACTTGACATGTAATGTATATATCCAACAAGTACATGAGATGTCCCTTTTATAAGTGTGTATAGTGTATAAACTTGTGTATATGATATTTTGTATATGATACAAAAGACAACTCATTTTTCACTTATTATCTTGATCACTCTCTACTCCCTCTCTTTTCTCTCTATTCTTGTTTTTCTAGAACTAATTTCAAGTTAGAGTAAGGTCCTCTTGAGTTTGATTACTACGTTAATATTATAATTTAGTCTCTTATACTACATACACTTTACCTCTAGCAAGGTTTGGTGTAAACCACCTTGTGATGTAGTGTGTGCTCGACGTAGAGAAGATCTCATTTGTCTTTGCATGAGCACACAATTGAAGGAGAAAAGTTTGAATAAAATCTTCAAATCAGAAAGGCAAAATTTCGTGATTACATTTCTATCACTCTATGTTACAATAGCCACTTGTTTTATTTCAAACTTGTTCCATGCTTATTGAGTGGTCGAATGCTCGAAATTTAGGGACTAGTTCCCTTTAAGTATAGAATTTAAATATACTTATTGTCATATTTCCGTTGTGTTCTTGCTAAGTCCCCAGTCATACCGATTCTTTCACACCCACCCGACGAGACGTGGGTTTATAGAAACACCAACCAATGGGAACGTTCCAAATACGATCAGGTGGGGCTTGGAGATTGAAAAAATAGTCTTTCCACGACCAAGTGGAGTTGAGAAGATTAACTATGAATCTAATATTTCGACAAGCATTTATGTAAAAGAAACTAGGAGTTTGCGACCAAGTGAGTGGGATACAGAAAATAGTGCCCAAAAATTCTCGAAGGAGGTGTCCTAATAAAAATATTACATCAGAACGATGAAGCATAGGATATTCCTCATAGCATTGGTAACGAGTTAAGTAGGGTTGATCCCTAAACGATTAATAATATGGGCAATATGGTCATCTATAGGGAATCGAAGACCGACGTCTAAAAGGGGCAAATGTAAAGTTAAGCAATTGGGTGGGGGATTATGCATAACTTCGTGCAATAAGGAGATGCAGATAGCATAATCACGAGGAATATGATAATTGCGTCTAATTTTGGGTATATCTTCTAACTTTTAGAGAAGATTGAATGCGGAGAGAAACATTTATCCTAGCTTCCTCCCTATTTTCAGAGGGAGTTAGCGGGGTTGGCAAGATCAGGATTCCCAAGAAGCGAATTGGTGCCTATAGGTAGTCCCTCAATTTCCATATCACGAGGGACTGTCGATGAAAAGGAACTCGATTCAAATTCAGAGCCAGAACCACTACGAGAATTACTGCTAGAAGACCAATTGGACATAAATAAATGTAAGGACAAGGAAGGGATGTACCTAAGGAGGGTTGTGAGGATGGATCGTGTAGGATCGTATGAGCACAATTGGTGAAGATCTCCAAGGATGAAGAGTTGGTACCAAATCTTATAAAGAAAGTTGAGGTGGAGAAATGGAGCCCTACCCATTTTTATAAGCAGACTTGGAGGCGGTGCATCCAAAGGGCGACAAATGAAGGGACATATCCCTTAAACGGCAAAGATTTATGCCCAAAACATTCTAATTTTAGCCCACGCAACAAAAAGAACATTCGGGCTAGGGGAGTAAATTATGTGGGCTTCAACATATTGGAGGAAAGTGTCCATCAAAATTCAATAGGACCAGGCTGAGAAAGGTCTTTAAAGGAAGGCCCAAAAGGCCCATAAAAGAATAAACCCTGGTTTTAGGAATGGATAACACATGGCGCCATCCTAAACTACAAGTACAACATATGGGGGTCGTACATTGGGGGAGGGGGAGGACAATATGAATAGTCTATTTAAAGAGATCCCAAGTGTCTTTACTATTTACTTATCACTGTTTACTTCCGATATATAGATTTTTCCACCCAACTAACTTGATAATCGGAGCACTGACTCTAGGATCAAACCAAGGCCCTCCGTGTTTCTTGTAGGTCTTCAACTTGTTTACACAAATCAAGTACCAAGTCTTATTCTGAGAGATAAAAGTACGACGTAGCATATCACGCGTATAAGCAGAAGACAAACTTTCTTATTCATGTAGTAATAATAATAATAATAATAATAATAATAATAATAATAATAATAATAATAAACAAAATATGTGTTTTCAAAATCTTCAATAATGTCATATATTTATATCCTACATATAATCTCGAGTTATTTTCGATGATCCCAAAAAATAATATTCCCTCCATTTAAATAAAATACACACGTATACATAAAAATATCGTACCATATAATAAAGACGGAACACCTCTCAATTGGAATTGGTAGGGAGAGAGACTTATGGTACAGCATCAACGGAGTTTCCAAGTTAGTACGACAAATCTGTGTTGTCTGATTAGAGCAGGAGAAACACGTGTCTGAAATTTTCACTTGGGTCCATGTGGACGTGTCGCCCTCAACAACTCTTTTCCTTTTTCTTTTTTTTTATTTTTTTCCCTATTTTCGGTGAGAAGGAATCTGGGCCCACACGTTTATCCATAAGGCGCATATGTGAATTCTGTCATGTGCATGCACCAAATGCGCGATTACAAAATTACCCCTGAGAACTTTGGTATTAGTGTGAAGTGATCCATGTGTTTTAGGGTTTGATTTTAATTAATTATAAAGATTACTTACACTTAAACCCTCTTAAAAAAAGGCAAATTTATATTTTTCTTGAAAATTTTTAAAATTTTTCAAAGGGGCTTACTACGATTTGTTGTTAATGTTATCATATTTATTATTATGAGTACAAAATATGATGATATTAACATCACTCCATATATACATATTATATTTATTTTCTTAAAAGTGAAAAAACTATATATGAGAATATTAAATAAAAGGTGAAATTAAAATTATATGTAGTTTTTTTTCTGACTTAGCATTTTTGTACAAACTCTAATGGAAAGGGGTCAAGTGTAAATATGATGCAACATGTGACTTGATGGGTGCCCCGTTGCGCAAGGTATTGTCCGCTTTAGCTACATACGAGCCTCACGGGTTTGTCCTTGAAAATGCGCCTTACTAGGGAGAGGAGGTCTTGGGGCTTATAAGTCACTCAAGCTCCTCGTCTGCAACTGATGTGAGACGCTTGTCTACATCAAAACAAATTACTTTTGAAGGATGTGTAAGTACAAACTTGAAAATTTTTACGAAAAAGGTGTAATTTTTCATTTTTAAAAACATCAAAGTATAATTAACTCTAATTTTTATTATAACTTAGAAAGTGTAAGTGTATTTAACAAAAAAAAGAAAAAGTAGTGTAATCATTATTAAATTCAAACAACACATATGGATTGTAATTTTTTGTGTAGTATGTGTGTGAATTTTGCTGACGAATTTTAATAATTTTGACTTATAAAATTGAGTGAAAAAATCGTATTTCAAAAGCTCAGTGCTAATATGGAAAATTGCGTTGGGTTCCAATAGGGAAAAAAATTAATTATTATTTTGGTACGTGAGTTTAATACTTTTCGCATATTGGTCCATTAAATCTATAATCTATACTAATAAAAAAGAAAAGAGGTTTTACACTCACAAACGGCGGTTAGTGACACCGCCGCACCAATTTTTTATAAAGTCAAGAATGCCCTTCAAGTAACAAGATAACTAACCCATTCCACTTTCTAAATTATACATTAACTAATAAATTAGTTTTCTTTTTTAGTGTCATGTATTAATTAGTATATTTTGCTTTTATTTATACTATATTTTAAAATATAAAAAATTATTTATTATATGCACGCAGGAACGGCGTGCCACCACGGCTAGTAATATAAAAAGAAAAGGGGTTTTACATTCACAAACGACGGTTAGTGACACTGTCGCACCAATTTTTTGTAAAGTCAAGAATGCCCTTCAAGTAACAAGATAACTAACTCATTCCACTTTCTAAATTATACATTAACTAATAAATTAATTTTTTTGCAGTGTCATGTATTAATTCGTATATTTTGCTTTTATTTATAATATATTTTAAAATATAAAAAAATATTTTATATGCACGCAGGAACGGCGTGCCACCACGACTAGTTTTATAAATAACAACTCAAATATTGAAAAATATTTAAAATGATATATAGTAAATATGATATGCGTTGTAAGAAAGAAAAAGTAAGTATTTTTATTTAAATGAAATGAAAAAGATATTTAATTAGATTCCTAAAACTTATCGTATTTTCTTTAAAATTTAAGTTTCCCATTTAATGGTCTAATTTTGAATCATATAAGTTTAATATATTGATGTAATTGTAATCTAAGCTTAATTATTTGTAATGAATATGAGTGGTTTCTTAAACGGATAAAATTTTATATAGGGTAAAATATACTTTGCCCCCTGGACTATTCTTGCCGTAATATTTATTCTCTTAAACTAATAAAGGTAAAACTTACCTTCTAAAATTATATTTTTTAATGATATTGTCCTTATATTATATACATATATATATGTATATTTAGTTCAAAGCGTTTTTTTTAATTTTTGTATTTTAAGTTTAACTAAAAAAATTAATTAAAAAATATATTTTAATTATAATAAAATATAATATAATTAGTGAATTAAATATTTTAAATTTTATTATATTTTATAGGTTCAAAATTAAGTAATGAGTGAGTACAATAATTATATAAAAGAAATTCATATTTTTTTGTTAATTTGGTTATAAAATTAAATTATTAGTTATATATTTTTTAGATAAAAATAATAATTACATATTTATTTTTTGAGTATATTTTCTTCAACAATATGATAATATATATATATATATATATATATATAATATTTTAAATATTGAACTTTTGATTAAGTATATATATTTGTTAATTTCTTTTAAAAAGCATATTGAGTTATTGGTTATATTATATTTACTGAGTACCTATTATATATATTCTATTAATTTTATACTCCACATTTACTTTTAAATTATTTATTTACTAAAATATTTAATTAGAAAATAATTTGATAATTTTAATGTGTAAAATAATATAATTGTCAAGGCATGAGGGTATTTTTGTCCAACAAAGGAGGTAAGTTTCACATTTAACATTTAGGGGGATAAATTTACATCACGAATAGTCCAGGAGGGCAAAGTGTATTTTACCCTTATATATACTAGTTGTTTTGACACGCAGTTTCTGCGTATATATAATAAATAATATTTTATGTTTAAGATATAATATAAATAAACGTATATATAAATCAATAAATGACATCAAAAAAAAAAATTAATTCATCAGTTGATGTAATATTTAAAAAGTTAAATAAGTTAATTATCTTATCAGTTGAATGACACTTTTAATTTTATAAAAAAAAATTGCCGCGGAGACCCGTTTTTTATATTAGTATATATCAAAAGGGTTAAATCTAAGTTACTCATGTGAAAATTGAAATAATTACAAAATTCTGATAAAAGAATAAAATAAAAAGTTAAAAAGATGCAGAAGTTTTGAAGAATAAGTATTTAATCCCCTTCACCTTGTTGTGTTCTTTACCCACACAATTTGCAACTGATTTTTATGTTTTGACCTGCATACTATCTATTATTTGCTCTAACTTATTGTAATTATAAAAATTCAAATATTCAACTAGCACTTATTTTTATTTTTCATCCACCTCAAATTATTTTTATTTTTATTTAGCTTCTGTAGTGAGTAAATGAGGAATAAAATAATAAATTAAAAATATGCATCTTTTAAAATATTAATCGTTGTGACACGCCATTTATGTGTGTATATAAATAATCTTTTATCTTTTAGAATATATTATAAATTAACAAATACACTTAAAAAAAAGAAATAAACAAAAAATCCAACTTAAGATATTATTGACGCAACAAAAGAATTATTGCAGTGGTTTTAGAATGAAGTGAAGTAACTTTTGTTAAGAAAAAAAGTAACAGCAATTGATTTTTAAGATTATCTAATTAGATGTATAATTAAAAAATTAGTGCAGCGGTGTCACTAATCAATATTTGTGAGTATAAATGATCTTTTCTTTAATACTAGTTGTCATGGCATGTTGTCCCTGCGTGCATATAATAAATATCTTTTCATATATTATAATGTTATAAATAAGAATAAAATATATAGACCAACAAATCACATCTATTCTACACTACATAAAAAAAAAACTCATTTTTACTTACAAAGAGCGGTTACTTATAACGCCACACCAATTTTACAAATTATAAAAAATATTCTTTATGTATTTTTCAATCACCCAGTTTCTTTTTTTTAGTAGTCACCCAAATATAAATTATTATTCTCCTCTATATGTTTATACTATTTATCTATACTAATACAAGGACTCCTTTAGTGTTATTGGGAATATTCAAAAATTCCATGAGAAAAATAAAATATCATTTACACCCCTTGTGCTATGACAAAAATTTTAAAAAATCCCCCGAGGCCAGAGTCGATGGTACACGCGCGCTGACTGTGAATATGGGTATGAAAAGTGTTTTCTTTTTTGACAATTTTGCTCTTATGTCTCATAATATAATATTATATATTAAAAATATAATATATATAATCTTAAAATAATATATAAATATCTTATTAATAAAAAATATATTTTATATGTAAATATATAATTATATAATTATATTAATATTTTATTATATACTTTTTAATTATATAATTAATTAAAATTATTTTTTAAAAAAATATGGCAGTAATGGTGGCTTTGCCAACGCTGCCATTTTCCATCGCATCTGGGTGACAACATCACCCTCTGCTTCTAGGTGACGCTATCGCTCAAACCTATTTTTGGTTTGGGAGAACAATGTCGCCCAAATGAGGACCGCGGCTTCGACTTTGCCTCCTCTGCGGGTGGGTGGGGGGAAGGGGGAGACGTTTGTGGGGTGGGGTAGGGGTGGAGTGATTATTTTTTTAAAAATAATATTTTATTTTTATAAATAATATATATAACATAATTATATCCAACATGTCTTCTAAATCATTTTCTAAAGTCACATACGATTAAAACCCCCAAAAAGTATCTAATTGGCATGCCATGTTATTTTTTGATCAAAAATTAATTTCGGGCTACTAAAGTACTAAATTCTATCAATTTGAAACTTAATGTATAAAAAGTATGCATAATTATTAGATTAAAATTAATATTAGACGTATTTAATGGACTAAAAAAATAATTTTTTCCGTATAAAATTTTAATTTATATATTGTAGATTTATAGGTATATTTAATTAAAATTTATATAATATATTATATAATATATAATTCTTCTCAAATATGGAGGGACATTTTAGTCATTGGCAAAGCCACCATCACTGCCATTATATTATATGTAAATATATAATTATATAATTATACTAATATTTTTAATATAATACTTTTTAATTATATAATTAATTAAAATTAATTTTTAAAAAAATGGCAGTAATGGTGGCTTTGCCAACGCTGCCATTTTCCTTCGCATCTGGGTGACAACGTCAACCTCTGCTTCTTAGGTGACGCTATCGCTCAAACCTATTTTTGGTTTGGGAGAAAATGTCGCCCGGATGAGGACCGCGGCTTTGACTTTGCCTCCTCTGCGCGTGGGTGGGTGGGGGGGGGGGGGGGGGGGGAGGGGGTGGCGTTTGTGGGGTGGGGTAGGGGTGGAGTGATTATTTTTTTAAAAATAATATTTTATTTTTATAAATAATATATATATAACATAATTATATCCAACATGTCTTCTGAATCATTTTCTAAAGTCACATACGATTAAAACCCCCAAAAAGTATCTAATTGGCATGCCATGTTATTTTTTGATCAAAAATTAAATTTCGGGCTACTAAAGTACTAAATTCTATCAATTTGAAACTTAATGTATAAAAAGTATGCATAATTATTAGATTAAAATTAATATTAGACGTATTTAATGGACTAAAAAAATAATTTTTTTCCGTATAAAAATTTTAATTTTATATATTGTAGATTTATAGGTATATTTTAATTAAAATTTATATAATATATTATATAAATATATAATTTCTTCTCATATATATGGAGGGACATTTTAGTCATTGTCCCTAAAAAGTAGGCACAGGTTGACTAGGGAGCAGTGTGAGTCATTATTCATAACATAGAAGTGATTTTTTATATTAAATTTTCACAATGGCTTTTTGATATATTTATATATATATATATATATATATACACTATATAAAAAAGAAAATTCTTTTTTTCACTCACAAATGGCGGTTACTTACACCGTAACACCAATATTTTAAATTATAAAAAATATCCCTATGCATTTTCAACCACCATACTCAAATTCTTATTCTCATCCATATGATTTATACTATATATCTATATTAATAAGAAAATTTCACACACACGATTTTTTTATGTCAATAATATCCCTAAATTATTTTTATTTTATTTATTTTTAAATGAGATATGTTGATTTATAGTCTTATTTTTATTTATAATATATTTTATAAGTGTAAATAATTATTTATTATATGCATGCAGAGACAGCGTGCTATAACGGCTAGTACATATATAAAGAAGATATTTTCACTCATAAACGACGGTTTGTGATATTGCGACAAAATTTCTTTTGTCAATAATATCCCTAAGTTATTTTTTAAATTTACTTATTTATTTCTTTTTTTAATGTGATATATCTAATATATATATAATTCTTTTGTAATAATTTAAAGCGTAAAAAATTATTTATTATATGCACACTGGGATTACGTTCCATAACGGCTAGTTTCAAGATAGAGAAAGAAAATCAATTTAAGGTTATTGACACAACAAAAAATTAATATAGTAGTGTAAAATAACATGGAATCACTTTTGTTAAAAGAAAAATAAACAATAAATATAGACAATTTTAAAAATGATCTAATTAGGAGTATGATGTTATACTTAAAATTTTTGCGGCGGTATCACTAATTGTCATTTGTGAGTGTATATGACCTTTCTTTTTATATTACTATAGATTAGTACATATTAATTTTTGTAAGATTATCTAATTAGGAGTATAATTTTCATATTGAAAATTAATATGACGGTGTTACTATCTGTTATTTTTTAGTATAAAAATTTAATTATTTTGTTTAATCCTGTTTTTTTGAAAATATAATTTTGTACTATTCTAATTCTCAAACATGAGAACTTACATTTAACCCATGGTAAAAGAATGGTTGAGCATTTTTAAGATGATGTAATTGAGATAAGAACTTAATAAATATAATAATTATGACTTTTTTATTTGCCTATTTTCTTTAGGACATGAATATTAGATGTTGAAAATAATCAAACAAATCCATTGGATTGAAGGGGTTAATACCATTATTATTTGACTATAATTATTTGGTAAGTCGTTCTAAAAGGAAAACCAAAATAAAGTAACCACATTATAATAGTAATTATTCATTGATGATTGTCCAAAGAAATGTAAATTTTTACAGTGCCAAAATTTTACCTCGCGTAAAATATTAAGGATAATTAAACTCTCTTTCCTGAGCATTTGGTATAACTATACATAGATCCTCTATAGTTTTGAAAAATTACATTTAGTACTAATGAGAATTTGCTTTTGTTAACAAATAAATCCACATGTTAGTAAAATTCACTAAACTTAATTATTCAAAAATCTTTTTACTGAGTACTAATATCAATATATAAATAGAAGTCGAAAAAATATTATTATGTTTACTCTCGATTGACTCATTATTGATTGCTTACAGTCAAATAATATTTTTCACTGTTACCAATTAGTTCACAATTCAACATCTCCAACCGTAATGCTTTAATGCAGTAGGTAATAGTTTCACTGTTATACAATTTCCGCTCTTTTTTTTTATGTTAATCATAATGAAAAAAATTCTTTTCAGTTCGCTAATAATTTGATTTAAAGTAATAAGTCTGGGTTATTCATTTGAACTCTTTTTTTTTGTTAAACCCCAGCAAATTCAGAAATTTGGATCTAGGAGGACATCTTTACATTATGAAAGCAAGGCCCAGGTGTGCTCCATGTATTTTTAAATTATAAAATGATGTGTAATTACACTAAATCTTAAAAAGATGAGAGTGTAATTATACCAAATCAATTCGATTTTTTTTACTGTAAAATGATGTACATGTCTGTCATTCTTATTATTCTTCATTTAAAATATGCAATGTTTGGATCTTATCTTCACTTTTTATTTTTATGGTGTTAAGTAAAAAAAATATGATATTATTTTATTTTATAACTAGATTCCATTAGAAAAAAATAATGATATATCTATTAGAAGATACTTATATTTATATTTATATAGTTGCATAAATAAGCAAGTGTGTGAAGCAGGTGGACAGTACTCTTTCCGCAAGAGGGGTAAAATGGTCAATTCGGTGGATTACCTGAATCATTGAGTTTTATAATATAAATCTTGGACTGAATCCCATTTCTAACTTCCGTAAATCATTCTCGAGCTTTTCTCCTCTTCTTCTTCTCTGGCGTGAACTCTGAGAAAAAAAGAAAGAGCGGAAGGAGAGTTGGGCGGAGGGCATGGGAGTCTCCACTGCTTCTGAATTGGGAATGTTGAAATTGGGATTTTCCAATTGAGATTTGGAGTTTCAATGTTTTTCAATTTTGGGGTTTTGGGGATTGTGGTTTATTGTGGTCGTCTGATGTTCGGCGTTGATTGGGATTTGGCAGGTTACGAAGAAGATGTGGTCGCTTGCGAAAGGGGTTGTTCTGCTTTGAAACGGCCGTTATCGCTGAAAATCAGTTTATTCAGATTTTTAAGCCTTCTTTTAGGCAGTTAGAAATTGGTTTTAAGTAGTTTGAATATGAGGGGTTTAGATTGGTTGTGGTTGCATTTGGTTTTTGGGTTGAGTTCATGGCTTTTGCGATCTGTTCGTGATGTATTTTGAGTTGAGGTTCCATTGCAGATGGATTTTTGAGATTTTTTTGAGTTTTTATTTTTTGGGAATGCTGAAATGACTGTGAGGTTTAATGTTAGAGTCAATTAGATTAGCTCAAATTAATTGTTAAAAATCAAATCTACCGGGAAGAATGAAGGAGTGGGACGAAACTCACCTCCAGCCATTGATTTCTTTGCTGAAGTGAGATACTTTCTGAAGACAAGGGCTCTAATTTTTGAGCTTACTAAATCTTATCTCCTTCCTCCATATGATGGTGTGGTTGAGAAAAATAGGATTGTATGACTTTAGTGACCCAAATAAGACTTCTTTATAAACTTTCTCTGGCACAAAGTTTGTAACAATGGAGTGATTTTAGAGACCAAAGCATCATTTCTTCATATTACCTTGTACATCACAAAGATTCCAACAAGATCTTGTTTGCAGGATTTTTAACTAATTTCAACACTTTTCAAATATTAAGATACTTAATGGAACTTGATATGGAGATAGTCGGGCCACTATTGTTTCCAAATTTCATTTTCTTCATGTTTCATGTAAATTCTCCTGAAATTATGTTTATGTGAATTCAAGAAAATTACTTGCAATATAGATGAAGAAAAATGAAGTTTTCCTGCGCCCCGTCTGATGGTTTTAAACCAACTATTAGTTTTTCATACAGAAGCTTGATGAACCAGTGATAAAGTAATTTCTTGACATCTTTGAAATTATTGTTAAAAAACATTATAAGATTCTTACCTTTGTTATTTTTTCTTGATGTGTTCCACTGGTTCTTAACTGATTTCATGGAGATTTAAGAAGCAAGCATAGCTAAATTCTCAGAATGGAGCTTAATTTTCTTTTTTTCAGCAGTTGAGCTCTGGCAACCATGGTATTTGCAGTTCCCTTTCCGCAGTACAATCCACTTGATGAGCCAAGTCCTTTGGGCTTGAGGCTAAGAAAAAGTCCATCATTGTTGGATTTGATCCAGATGAGGCTCTCCCAAGAAAGTAGCCCTTCTGTTTCTGTGACATCCAGTGAAGTTGCTGACTCTGGAAACAAGAAAGATGTGAAGGGGAGTACTGCTCAAGTGCTAATGAAAATTGAAGGCTCGAATTTTCCAGCTTCATTATTGAGAATTGGTAGTTTTGGGAGGTAGTGCTTATGAACTTTGCCTTACATATTCTTATTGAATCAGTATGTTGTGACTTAAAAGGTTTTCTTTTGTTCGATATAGTAAGATTTGGTCAGAGTGAATAATCTGAAGTCGGTGTTTTTGTAGCAGTTGAGCAGCAATGAGGAGTTGCAATAGTTTGTTTCCGTTTCAAATTGTCACTTTAATTAAGATCCTGAGGTTCATATAGATTGAGAAGCTTGTTAGAAATTTGTGAACAGTAGTTTGTATAAAAGATATGTAGAAAGGAAAGCCACTTCAGGTTTATTGAATATATGGTGTCTTTTTACGTAGCTTTATTAACATAAATGCCAATGCTGGTTGTTCTAATATTAATCTTTCTAGGTTGTAGTTATCAGATAGGAATTGGAAATGACACGTGTTCATTTATTATCTGGGAGAATGGACTTTCAAATTAATACATGAAATCACTTAATGAAACATATAATTTCTTGAGATGACAACAAGCATATCTTTTTGAAGAGTCTTTTTCAATAGTTTGCAGTATTTTGTTGCAGTAGTAAAATGAGATAAGCTGTTAAAGAACTAACTTGGCTTATTAAATCTTATTTATCTTTGCAGCGTTAGCAGAAGAGTAATAGATGGAAGACAGACCTAGTTTATCTGTACTTCTAGAGGTTCCTTATACACCTAAAATTTTAATTCCCCTGATATTGCTGACATTGGATTTTCTGGCAGTATGTGTCAAGGTATGAAGGTGATTCTTGTGGCTAAGTGTTTTTTGCGAAGCTATAGCTGTCTGGGAAGTTCTCGAAGGTGGTCTCAAGAGTAAAATAGAGATTCAGTGGTCTGATATTACAGCTCTGAAAGCTGATTATTCTGACAATGCTCCTGGCACTTAACCATAGTGGTTCTATTTGTCCTTATTATGTATACAAGGAGTCTTCTTAGCTACAGAAAATGATTTTTTGATAGTGTTTCTATCGAGAATAATCATTTCCTTAATCTTGTTGTGGTCCAGCTGCTTCGGCAACTGTCCTTTTTTCGGGAGACCCCAATCCACAACCAGAAAAACATACTTTTGGCAGGGCGACCACTGACTTTACTGACGGGCAGGCTTAGCATAAATAAGTAAGCCCTCAAGATTTATCAATCCTTTTTCCTTATCATTGCAACAACCAAAACTTGTGAAAGAAATCTTTCCCAATCAACACTTTGTGAAAGAAACTCGTTCTCCACATTTCCATGAATTTTTTGTAGTGTTATCACATTATATGCTACTGAATGCTTTGGGAGTTGTCACAAACATCTTCTAAACTAAGAACATGATGGTTCAACACATTTAATTTGCATTCATTTTAATTGTTCTTGCACTCCATAAAATGCTTTGCTTGATATATGATTGCACTATCCGGGCAAACCGAATGATGTCTGCCTTTGTTAAGGCTGTTGTTACAATGCATTTATCATGCATGCTTGCTCTCCTTTTCTCTTGTGATTTAGTGTTTTTAGTGTGTAAGCCTGATACCATTCTTGACTATAGTGGTATGGTGGTTTGCATCAAACAATCATAGGGGTAAACGATTTCTTCCTCAACCATAGAATAACTAAATTTCAATCCTTCCAGGGAGTCTGGAGATTTTCTGTGAATTCATTTCTGTTTGCTGATAGAGAATATAAAGTTTAAAACTGCTAGGTGTTGCGCTTTGCCTAGAATGTAATATGAACTTAAGATTAGATTGTTTAATTTACGTATTGGTGCTGTTTTAAAAGAGGATTTCTTGATAGGAACGTAAAGTGAAAAGGTTTTGATGTTTTATTATAGTGGAAATTTTGTGTTGGCTACTGACCTAATTGGATGGATATCTGATGCTATTTGAATAGGGCAACATTATATACAGTGCCGCTCCAGCGTGTTAAATAAGCATTATGAAAAGCTTATCCAGTGTGACATGCGTCTTAGTATTTTGAGCCGACAGCCTGAAATAGTTATGGATTCGCCTTACTTCGAATCACAAGCTGCTGTTTTCCGAAAATTCAGAAGAATCTAAAGTTGATGGGTGCAGTCAGCTGCCAGCTGGTGCTATAGGATCCCCTATCTCTGTCTTCCAGGATGCAGCTTCACCAGCTGCTGCACAGTTGTCCGTCATTAAATTTGGAACAGAATCTTTGACAGACTCAACATGTATCTAAAGAAGCGCCATCACCATAGCTCAGGTATACAATAGCTTCTTACACTTTTGACTATTCATTTTAGTGGATCTGAAACTTGGTTTTTAAACATCAAGCATAGCCGTAAAAATTTAATGAATTAACCATCATTGCGATATGAGAAGGCTGTTCTGGATGCTGACTAATATCAGCTCTGGACTACTATCAGTTCTATATATATGCTCTTACCATGGTTCTTGATCAAATGATCAATTTTATTAGCTTTTCTTTAGAATAAATTATTCATAAAAATCATCCGTCTTCATGAGAAAAGTTTGGAAGAATATCAAACATTTCATCAGTGTGCTTTTGCTTCAGCCCTTTGCTGACGACCATTATTAGAAGTCTAAAGCTAAATCTTGCTCCTCTTTAGTTCTAGTATGTCCAATAAATTCTGACTTGGCTTTGCGCTGAATTGTATGCTAAATTGTGGACTTGACATCATTCCCATGAGCTTTTGCGAAATGGTTTCCATACTTTTGAATTCATCCTCTGTCTGATCATGTTCTTTAATACTAACAGTGATGGACACACAAGCAATTGAAGGGAACAGAATGGGTGACGAGCAGGATTCTGGCGGACGAAAAAGTTGGGAATCATTGAAGGTGCCAGGGCTACACCCCTCTATGTCAATGAGTGATCTTGTGAACCACATTGGAAATTGTATTTCAGAGCAAATGACTTCTGGAAGTTTACCCTTAGAGAAGGCAACAGAATGCCAAAGACATGCTGGAAAACATTGCCCAAGTTATGCTAAGCGACAATCACTGTGCAACGGGTTTGGACGAGAAGTCACTAATGAAAAAGGTGAACTCTCTTTGCTGCCTACTGCAGGATCCTGTCATAGCTTCCAGTTCTCAAGTTGATGGAGAGAACCGTCTTGAAGTTGCTGATCGTGGGAAAAACGTGTACTTTGACCTTATGGATGATTCCACACATGAGAAGGCTAATAACATCACTCACGCCCCTGAAGGGAATCTTAAGGATGGCCCTGGTTGTAAGCAGGCACCTTCCATGACGAGAAAAGATTCATTTGGGGACTTGCTTCTCCATCTTCCCCGCATTGCTTCTCTTCCAAAGTTTCCAAAGTTCTTGTTCGGTATAGCAGAAGATGATGAATACCAAGCTACATAATAGTTTCTTTAGCTGTATAAGTTGATAGCAACTAGGGTAGCTGGTTTTGGTTTCTCTTATTGGAATCTGTGGTTTAGAAGGCTTTGATTTGTAACTTCACCCTGGCATTTGGAGGGATTCTGAGATTAGTGTTCATGAAGAATCCTGATGGTATAGCATTAGGACTGTGACTTCCCTGTTGTTTTCCAGGTTAGACGAAGATTATCTGCTTTGGTTCTGTAAATAAATTAGGATTCATCCCCTACATATTTCTGGCTGAAGTCTCCTCCGCTCTGGAAAGGAAGCAAGCAGTGATCGGCTAAGTATTCATATACTGTTCCCTTAATTTTCTTCACCAGGCTTTGTTTCTAACTTTTTCCTTTTTCTTTTCTCCTCTTCTCCTTTTTGACGAGTGATGTTGTTGTGCTTGTAACTCTATCAAGTAAGAATGGTTGGTGAACTGTCTCAAAGTGTAATTCTTGAGGTTGCTCAGATAGCTATGTCATCCAACTATTTTCTGTACATTTCTTTCTTTATATGCTATATGGGATCAGATATTTCCTAGAAATGCTATTCCTGTTGAGTGTGTTGCTGATATATTCCACATTAAAGATGCACTCAGTAACTTTGATTTGGTAATTACGTCATGTAATCCCCATCATAGAGTACTTGTATGGCAACTGTGCATTTCAAAAGTTTGAGTGCATTAACAGAAGGAAGAAATGTACTTCATGTGTTAATGCAGGATATACCAAAGTAAATGTTATACATGGCTGGGAAACGAGGGTAATATAATTACAATAACCTTTTTTCTTATTATGGGAATATACAAATTTTTCTCTTTTATTGTGAAAATTACGTAAAATTACTTTCTTGGTTATTATAATTACAAATTAGCCCCTCCATTAGTTAAACTAACCTTTAGATGTACTTTCATCAGTATAAATTGTTTGTGAGCCTCCAATGTCTCAAAATCTTTCACGATCAGCGGTGGAATTCCCAAGGTGGTTGTTGCACAAGGAGGAATGATTTTTGTGGTATGAATGGAAGGTTTGAAGGAACAAGTAAGAGAAAAACGATAGAGTCTTCTGTCAGGCGAGAAAAACTTAATGATATTTTTGCCTTTTTAATTCTTTTTTATATTGCCTAATTATTTATTTATATTTTTAATTTTTTAAGTGAGGATAAAAGTGTAAATTTTAAAATTCCGCCAGTCAACCTTAGTCAGAGGGGTGTACTTGTAATTTTAATAATAAGAGGGGGAATTTGTATATTCCCATACTAAGAGGGAGGTCCATGTAATTATCCCAATATTTTACTTAAATCAGTTTTGGTTGAACTAAATTAACATAGAAAAGTGTGATATACTTGACATTTGATTGGATACTTTCTCTTAATCATATATTAATCACATATTAAAGATAACTAACTCATTTCAAATTTTAAATTATTTATTAACTAATAAATCAATTTTATTTACTTTTCAATGTCATATGTTGATTTATTTATTTTGCCCTTATTTATAATACATTTTAATATATTATAAATTATTTATTATATGCACGCAGGAACGGCGTGCCACAACGGCTAGTCTTATAAAAATTAAAGGGGTAAATATTATTTTTGGTCTCTCAGTTATGCCATTTATTCAAATTTAGTTTATCATGTTTTTCCCTCATCAACTTAATTCCTTAAGTTTATAAATTTCATTAATTTGGTCCCTTCCGTTATCTATTCGTTAGTTTTAATAGTTTGATTGTGAAATATATATATATATATATTATATATATATATAATTTCACCACTATAAGGACTCCTAACCGTGACCTTGCATAAAGGAATAGGTGACCTCACTACTCTACCAAGAACACCACCTAGTTATTTTATTAAATGAAATATTACTTATACAAAACTGTATAATAAAAAAGATGTTAAGAAATATTTTAAAATCATGCAGAAAAATCTCAAAATCAACCAACATTAATAATTGTCATCCTATATACCCTATTAGCAATAATTAAAATATAACCAATCAAAATAACACACACCAAATAATTTCATAAATAACAACACATAAAATAATTTTAACTGATGTTTTAACTGACGTTCATAATATTTTTGAGATTGTTTTTATGTATTTCATGATATCACTTTTATGTATTTGTTTATATGTTGTGATTTGTGACATTGTTTGGTGTTTGTGTTATTTTGATTAGGCATATTTTAATTTTGTTATCAGGTTATATAGGATGATAATGATTGACATTGATTGATTTAAAAAGATGTTTTTTAACATATTGTTTACTTTGTAGTTACCTATAAGTAGTATTTCATATAGTAAAATAACTAGGTGGTTTATTTAGTTGAGTGGTGAGTCTATTTATTCTTTCATGCAAGCTCACCGTTTTGAGTTCTTACGATAGCAGATTTTTTTTTTTTCGCCGGCAAATCTGTTAAAACTAACGAATAGATTACGAAAGGGACCAAATTGATGAAATTTATAAAGTTGAGGATTAAGTCTGATGAGTAAAAAATATAACGGATCGAATTTAAATAAATAGTATAATTGAGGGATCAAAAATAATATTTACCCAAAATAAAGAATATTTATATAATTATACCTAATTTAAAAGGATGTCGATGTAACTCTTTTAAAATGTATGTATGAGATTGGCAAGTGGGGCCAGATCAATTCTATAAAATAATAGGGTTCCCGGATGGGTGACTTAACAAAGCTTGAATAGCAATCCTTATATTTCAATTTGCAATTGCAACTGACATGAAATAAATAATAAAAAAAACTAAAAAAAATATTTTTAACTGAAATTAAATCAATATTATGAAAACATTTAGAAGTTTCAGCAAGAAGGCGGATATAATAAGAAAATTTTAGTCACATTATGAGAGATTTGTGAGAACTGAATTTGGAGTCTTATAAAACAATACATACAATAAATAAATAATAAGAAATACTAAATAGATATTACATATATATATATATATATATATATATATATATATATACATACATATTTAAATGTGATGCATACCGGGGTCCAGCTGCACAACAAGGATCAAAGGACTTCACGAAAATCTTAAAATTATCGGGGAACTAACCTATAAAATAGAGATTAGCACTCTAATACTGAAGTTGGTAATGTATTTACTGAAAAAATGAAAGAAAAAACTTGAACCAAAGTAAGATTAATGATTGAAACTAATGTGAGGTTATATAATTCGTGTAGAGTGAAAAAAGTCAGCTAACATCGAGAGAGAAAAAAAGTTTGAGTGTGAGAATAGATGTTATTAAAATAACTGCATCAAATATCTATTTATAAGTGCTCGTGGAGCAAGATTCGGAAAGCAGTTATGGGAAGTCCTGTGCCATTTGAATGCTACTTCTTTTAGCTATCCAACTAAAGAAATTGTTCATGATTTGGACTCGTATTGATTGAGAATATGGCCTTTTGATCAAATCTTACCCAATTTGCTTGAAAATTCGAGAATCGTTACCTATTGGTATAGTCCAACTGCAACCAGGTTACAAGGAATTAGCTGAAAATCTTTCAGTATGATGTTTCTTAATGTGTCAGAAATCTATATAACGTGTCCACCTTACTGTATGCTGACTCGTATTACTGAAGTGGGCTTGTTTCTTGGGCCTGCTAGATTAGGAAAGATAAGAAAACACCTTTATAGGTTTTTACTTTTCTGGTTGTGGGCCAGTAGCTGCTGATCAGCTGGGTTGCTCAGATAAGGCCTTGCAAAGAAAAATGTTGAGGGGGTATCATCACCCCCCCTAGGAGTGCCTAGAGTAGATAAAATAGTCCTGTAAAAAAGATTTTTCTTGCCCCCTGCTAGCTGAATGAGCTCGTTCTACTGTACTCTCATGCACATGGATTTAAGGAAAATTTGAACATGTTAGAAAAGGTTAATTACATTGGTTATTTCTCTATTCGTCAATCCCAAGGTCAAGGTCTGCTACTGACCGAAAGTGCGCATAGCTAGGGAGAGGTCCGTCCAGTTCCTCTTGCTTGTGTTCCCCTGCTAGGCTGAATGAGCTCGTTCTAGGTTTGACTGTACTCTCATACACACGGATTTAAGGAAAATTTGAACATGTTAGAAAAGGTGACTGAAAAACTAATTACATTGGTTATTTTTCTATTCGTCAATCATTATTAAAGTAATATTGATAAGATGAATAGAGTAAGTATTCATCATTAGGTCATGTGTTTGTTGTGCTTACTACTTACATTTAACGATATTTCAATGTCACAACAAATGCTACTGACCGAAAGTTTAAACTCGTGGAGTTGGATTACGCATAGGTTGGAAGCTAGGGAAACAACTTCTAAGGGTTGGTCTAAAACGTTCCAAGTCGAGAACCTTGGGATAGGGTATTGAGAGTCCTATAGAGACTAGCATTAAGTATTGTAATGTCGTGCTTCATCGGCGGGAGACATAGGTCGTCTATGTAATTTTAATAGGTTGATTGGCAAGGATTGACTGACTAACTAACTCGCAGGAATCATTATATGGAAGGCTTGAGGACTCAGTCGGTATGACTGAGATTCTCGATTTTGATAGTACTCAATTAGTCATCAAATTTGAGGAATCATGGCAATCGCGTGTATACAAAAACTGTATCTTGGATCTAGTGAGCGATGACTGTGTCGTAAAATATGATCACCATAAGCCTTATCTAGTGCAGTCGGAGTATGTAGCAAGGACGGTGGATTCCAAGAGAGAATATGTCCCCTTTTAGCATTTGACAGTAGTTCTCCTATACGCTCTAAGATGGTTTAGACTATTAAAGTCTTAAACCAGAGCGATTGATCAATTAGCGATAGGTTCTCTAGATTCAATAGAGTTAACACATATCGAGTATGAAGCATAGTTGTCTAATCAAGGATGAGAACTGACGCCCAATTTCATACCCTAGACAAAGGCCGGGAGATGATTGACAGTAGGACCATACTTGTATGGAACTCAAAGCCATTCACCTAATTTTTAGTGTTATGGACCGTTGCTGGACGGCTACCATGGTAACGAGCATTTCTGGTTATGGAATATCGAAAATAAGTAATTAAATTAAATATAGTTAATTTTATTGGTAAAAAGCTCAAGTTTAGTTGAGGATGAACCTAAAGTGTCACACACAAATCACTATGGAAGTGATGAAATTAATTTAAAATTAATTTCAAAAGAAATAAATTAATTAAATTTAATCAAATTAATTCATGGAGAAAAATAATAATTCGATTATTTATTTGAGATAATCCATTAGATGGATGACCCAAGAATTTAATTAACTGAATTAATTAAATTTTGAGCTTAGCCTTTTCAATTAATTGAATTAATTTAGAATAGGCTTGAGCTAATTAATTAGTGGATTTGATTAATTGATTGATTAGTAGATGGGCTTAAATCAATTAATTGGACTAATTACGCTTTTGATTAACACTTAATCCAGAAGCACCTGTCATAATAGGTAGCAATCTAGGAAGTAAGAACGGTCCATGGCACTAGAGAATATGTGAAAATTGCACGAACCTTAAGGCTATCAAATGTCATACGGGTATGATCCTTCCATCGGTCATTTTCCGGTCTTAATTTAGGTCATTAAATTGGTTATCGGTTCCCATAGTAGAATAGACATCCACGCTTAATATTTTGATTGTGTTTCTCCACTTGATCAATATAGAAAATCACTTTTCTATTTGATCACCCACTGTGGCAATAGACTCCCAGGAACACAACACACATCATACCATATAGAAATCACTATCATCTTGTGATAATCGACGAATCCTCTCTTGGAACTCACTAGTCTTCATACATATTCTGACTGTATTGGGACAAGACTTATAATAACCACATCAAAACATGATCATCTTTTTCTAGGCCCTAGATACAACCATCCCAGATATGAGATTGTGTGGATCCTCAAGTTTGAGAATTGAATCCCATACTATCGAAGTTGAAGAGTTTAAGTCAACCAAGCCATACGAGCATCCATATGACAAGGCCCCGCGAGTCAATTCATTCATCTCGACAACATTTGTTAACCACCTGCTAGAATTGTATAGATGTCATACGTTTGTCGCCTATAAAACACAACACCCATCATATGGATGCAATATTTAGTAAAAGTCTCAGTAGAACCCTGGATACCCATTCTCGAGGCTTCCAACTTGGAACATTTCAAATCCAATCCTCGAAAGTTGATTTCATAATTGCCATCAAATGCACAATCCAACTTCATTAGTTGATTAGTGATCTATAGTTGTTGCAATGTATAAAAAATATAGGAGTAAGAACAACAAAGTAAGGCCAAATGAATACTTATATTTATTTTCAATATTAAAAAGTAAAATGAAATTGAATGACCCAGGAATTTAATTAATTGAATTAATTAAATTTTGAGCTTGGCCTTTTAAATTAATTGAATTAATTTAGAATAGGCTTGAGCTAATTAATTAGTGGATTTGATTAATTGATTGATTAGTAGATGGGCTTAAATCAATTAATTGGACTAATTACGCTTTTGATTAACACTTAATCCAGAAACACCCCCCATAATAGGTAGCTATCTAGGAAGTAGGAACGGTCCATGGCATTAGAAAATATGTGAAAATTGCACGAACCTTAAGGCTATCAAATGTCATACGGGTATAATCCATGCATCGGTCATTTTCCGGTCTTAATTTAGGTGATTAAATTGGTTATCGGTTCCCATCATAGAATAGACATCTACGCTTAATATTTTGATTGTTTTCTCCACTTGATCAATATAGAAAATCACTTTTCTATTTGATCACCCACTGTGGCAATAGACTCCTAGGAACACAACACACATCAGACCATATAGAAATCACTATCATCTTGTGATAATCGACGAATCCTCTCTTGGAACTCACTAGTCTTCATACATATTCTGACTGTATTGGGACAAGACTTATAATAACCACATCAAAACATGATCATCTTTTTTCTAGGCCCTAGATACAACCATCCCAGATATGAGATTGTGTGGATCCTCAAGTTTGAGAATTGAATCCCATACTATCAAAGTTGAAGAGTTTAAGTCAACCAAGCCATACGAGCATCCATATGACGAGGCCCCGTGAGTCAATTCATTCATCTTGACAATATTTGTTAACCACATGCTAGAATTGTATAGATGTCATATGTTTGTCGTCTATAAAACACAACACCCATCATATGTAGGGGTGGGCGTCGGGTCGGGTATTGGAAGTTCGGGTAGTTCGGGTCGGGTACCCGAACTTTCGGGTAGCTATTTTAGCTACCTGATCCCGACCCGAACTTTGTCGGGTACCCGAAATTCAACCACCCCCACCTTTTTAAAAAAAAAAAGCATAATTAATTTTAATTTTTTTGCAACTAATAATAATAAATAAAAGTGATAGCATTTATCTTAACAAATTCACAATTAATCAAATCCACAAATCACAATAAAAATAAAATAATAATCCAAGTTTTACAATCAAATGACAATCAACACAATCTTGAGAATTTGTCCTCGACATCTGCAAATTATTACAAAATTTAATGTTACAAATTAATATAATATAAATTAAAAAAATAATTGAAATAATATATATAGTACAAAATAGAAGCTGAAAATTTCAGCTTCTATTTTGTACTATGAAGCTTAAGCTGTTTCAGCTTCTGCGTATTTCAGCTTCTGCAAAAATACGCAGAAGCTGAAACAGCTTCATTGTTGCAAAAACAGAGGCTGTTTTCGAACAGCCTCTGTTTTTGCATCTTTATTTTTTTTATTTCTTTGAATATGTTTATTCAATTTTCATTATTCAGTTTTGAATTTGGTAAGTAAGAAATTTGAATAAACAATTAACTACACAACAAAAGAAAAGAAAAATATTACTAACCTTTGGATTTGGTATTCTAACTCCATCATTTTCTTGTGACATTTTAAAATTTTAGGGTTTGAAAGGAAGATGATGAATTTTTGTTGGGATTGGATGTTTTGTGGGTTGGGAACTTGGGATTTTGGAGAAGAAGAGGAGAAGAGGAGGAGAAAGAAAATTAGGGGAAGAGTGAAGAAAGTAGAAAGATATTATGGGTACTACTAGTGTATAACAAAAAATACATATATATATATATATATATATATATATATATATATATATTATTTTTTAAAAGGGTACCCGATCGGGTAGTTCGGGTAGGATTTTCCTACCCGAACTCCGACCCGATCTTTTTAATTCGGGTATCGGGTTACCCGATACCCGATCTTTTAAGAAAAAAACCCGTGAAAAGAATCCGAACCCGATCGGGTCGGGTCGGGATCCGAAAAACCCGACCCGAATGCCCACCCCTAATCATATGGATGCAATATGTAGTAATAGTCTCAGTAGAACTCTGGATACCCATTCTCGAGGCTTCCAACTTGGAACATTCCAAATCCAATCCTCGAAAGTTCATTTCATAATTGCCATCAAATGCACAATCCAACTTCATTAGTTGATTAGTGATCTATAGTTGTTGCAATGCATAAAAAATATAGGAGTAAGAACAACAAAGTAATGCCAAATGAATACTTATATTTATTTCATTCAATATTACAAAGTAAAATGAAATTGCTTGAATAGATTACAAAACAATCAATCTAATTGTCGTTCGAGTTATCTACTCTAACATAATGTTTGTTCTTTGGATCGAAGGGGGTAAATCGTCCTCCTTCCCCTATTCTTGCGGCAGGAGGCCCCTTCGTTGTCTCTCCTTCTGTTTGTTATGATTACCTTTGCTTGTCAGTTGGGCATTTTCTAAATTTATAGACCTATTCGACCGAGCCTATATGTCACAGAAGTTGGAAATTGGCTTCTCGGCTAAGGATTCAAATATAGGTCCCTTGCGAAACCCCTGCATGATAGCACTAATCAGTACCTTCGAGTGTGTAGCCTGGACTTCCAAGATGGCCTTTTTTAAAACATTCAATATACGCCCTCAATGTCTCATTCTCTTCCTATTTCACTCTGAAAAAGCTGATGACCGATTTCCAACTCTTCTTGATACTAGCAAATTCGTAGAAAAAAAAGAGAGCTAAACTTAGTAATCTTACTGATCCAGTTTGGAGCTGGCTGAATCACTATTGATCATAACCAAATAGGTTAGTAAGAAATACACAAAATTTAATACCATTGGTATACCTGTGCAGCAATGTTGCATTTTTAAACTTATGGATGTGCTCAACAAGGTCGATGGTGTTGTTGGAAGCTGACAGATGCAAGGACGTCCTGAAATGAACAAGGAACTCCTCTACCATGATGCCAATGCTGAACGGAATACTACGCCCCAAGGGCGGGACTTCCTATCTTGTCTCTTAACAGAATTCCATTATCCTTTTCATGAGAGTGTGCCAGCTCTTGGGAGGTCCTTGTGGAAGCACCTACTTGCTAGTAAGCTTGGTAGGTATACGACCGTCCTGCTTGAGACCAACAGGAACTTGCTTGTTGGTTCCCTGATCACTTGGTGCCACACTTCCCACTAGCTAGAAAAGTTGTCCTGCTTCGTTGGTTTGAGAACCTAGGAGGGTTGAATTTATGTTTTCCACAATGAACTTTCGGAGTTGCTTACTGAAGAGAGGGGTGCAAACGAGCCGAGCTCAGCCAAAGTTTTGAGCTTGAGCTAGAGCTCAATTAATTTTTTTTCCTGAAATACCATATTTTATAATCTAAAACTAAAATATGATATATCGACTAACAATTCTAATTTATGGTGAATTTTAAACATAGTATTTTATTTTATTGAATTATTGAAATTATAACAATAAAATTCATATGCATTATATTAATATTTATTTATAAAAATATCAAAATATAACACTACAAAAAAATACGCGATTTGTAACGACCATTGGCAGTTCCTATTAGAACGACTTTTGTAACAGATCGGACGTGCTGACGTCATTGGGGTGGTAAAAAATCTTTTTTTTTTTTATTGTAACGACTATAATCGTGCCTAAGGCCATTACAAATATTTTTTGTGCATAAAATCATTACAATTTATTGGACGTTACTAATTTGCAATGATTTTTGTAACGATGTTTTTTTGTAACATTTTTTTTTTTGTTGACATCAATAGCCGTTACAAAAATTATCTCAATAGTCGTTACAAAGACCATGACAATAATAGCCAATACACAAGCCGCTCCAAAAATAATAATATATTTTTAAGATTTATTAATTTATAACGACCAAATTGTCACTAAAGCCATTACAACGACCATTACAAAATAAGGCGGGATAAATGACGGGAATAAATTTGTAACGACGATCTAGAATAAACCGTTACAAAGCTGTTACTAATTAATATTTTTAAATCAATACCAAAAAATAGTGGGAATATAAAATTCTAATGACCATTACAAAAATCGTTACAAAGGCCGTTACAATTTTGAATTACATGGGTCATTACGAAAGCAGTTAAAAAAATGAGTCATTTAAAAATTTCAAGTTGAAGAATACGATATCTTTACATCTGGGCATCTGATCCATACCAAATTTAAAATGTATACAAGTATGTGTCTAGTAAATCATATCATACGGTATGACTTTAAATCACATAACCTGATTTAAAAATACATTGAGTTGATTAATTACTATTACGTTCTAGGAACGATATATCGAAATCCATATACTCAATAAGGCTACAACTTCGCCGAATAGATTATTTTATAAGTGTGATCATATTTGACAGTTGGATCTTAATTTTGACAGCTCGATTAACCCATGCAGTTAAATAATGTAAGATGACAGTTACATCAATGTAAAGCTAATATTTATGAATATACATATTTATTGCAAATTGCATACATGTATCAATGCCAAATGCGAGTTTTTTTATTTTTTAAGTTATTTCAATTATATTGTTCCATATAAATTGCTCGGTGCCACAAACATAGTTGTCGATCAAACGACATATTTTTTTTAAAAAATTTAAAAAAAATAATTAAAAAATAATGGAACACACTTTGTAACGGATTTAGGAACAATGAACACAAAAATACCGTCATTTTCATATATATATAACGGCTTTTAAAATGAATGTTGTAACGGCCACATTACAAGGGATCAATTGTAACGGCTTTTGACAACAACCTTTCATATTTTGTAATTCCTTTTGGGCCGTTCCAAAAATTATATATATATATACAACAGTTGCAAATTTTTTCCTCTTCCCCTTCTCCATTTCTCTGCTCTTTTTCCTCTTCCTCACCCGTAGCCGTCCGTCGCTGGTAAGCCCCCTATTCCCTGTTGGAACTTTTAATCCAACTATGTTGGATCCTTAATCCAACGTTGGGCTTATATGTAAAATTAATTATGTATTATAGACTGTCGATGTTTAAGACCCAATAAAGTGATCAAATAAGGTTTTAGTAATTTGGGTCTTAATGTATCTAATAGGATGTGGGCCTTTAATGTGTAGAGACTGAAGGTAATTCTGTTTCAGTGATAGTTGAAACTGAAACACCTACTATTATATACATGTCATGGTCCCCAGATCACACGGTACGTCAAATAGATCTCCTGACATCCCATCATCAGAGAGAATTTAGAGAGAAAAGGAACTAAATAATATTCGTTGAAACCGTGCTGATCTGAAAGACCATTGACTTGCTATTTTATTGGGATTCCTATAGCCATGGATTCAGGTACGCTTCTGCTTTTACATTTATTGTATTTCTCAATAATTCAGCATGATCGATTCTAGGTTTGATAGTGATTGTTGTTTCACTACGTAGTAGGATTTATTTTAAATCCAACAAGTGGTATCAGAGCCACTCATGATTGAATTATTGAGAAAATTATTTTTTCTTTTGGATTTATCAAATCATGTATTTAAAATTTTGTATGTATATATGATTGATATTTAGGGTTTATGAGATTATATGCATACGCATAATTATGAATATATTTGTGCATATTTGGAATTATATATATGAATCTTTATATATTATTATAACACAGATATATATATATATATATATATATATATATATATATATTTGAATATATGCATGTTTGAACGGTTCATCGATGATGAATTTCAGTTTATATATGACAAATTAAAATTGTTTGAGAAATTTTATATGCAATAAGGTATTTATATATGCATATTTCAAATTTTGGATTCAATTATACAAAATCAATTTTTTGGATTCTGATTCTGGGTTTATACATATATGTATATATGCATATGTGGAATTTATGTTCATATATATATATATATATATATATATATATATATATATATATATATATTATGTGAAATTTGCATAAATTCAATATATTATTTATGTGTATATATATACATATGTATGTATGCATATATAAGAATTTATGTACAGATTTTCAATTTTTTTTTATGAAATCCATGTATGAAATTATGTGTGTTTATATATTCATACATGCGTCAAATTGTACAGATTAAATTTTGGGATTTGGAATTCATATTTCATATTCAGATTTTAGTGTTTATACATATATATGTATATATATACATATAATATATATATATGTATGTGCATATGGCATAGATTCAATTCTTGATTAAGAATTCAGATTAATTTTCAGATTCAATTTGTTTATGAAATTTATATGCAATAATATAAGTATACGCTGTATGCATATTTGAGATATGTTATAATCTTTGCAGATTCAAGTTTTCAGTTTTTCCTGGGTTAATATACACGCACATATGAAATTGTATAGTTTCAATTTATAATTTGTATACATATCTGTATATATATATGAGATTTATTGCACAGATTTTTGGATTAAGAGTTTTGATTTTTTTAGGTACATATATATAAATATATGAAATCTATGCACAGATTTTTTGTTCTATAGCAATGGATTTAGTTTTGGATTCAGTTGCTTGGCAGACGCCGCCTCAGCAGACGATCGGCGCGATTTGATCCGCGCCGGCGGTCGCAGTAGCCCAAGGCCGCCCGAAACCCTAATAAAAAAAAAGAGGAAGAAGAAGGGTGAAGGGCGAAAACCGTCGGCGATGGGAGGGCTGCGACCGGGAGGCAACGACGGTGGAGGATTTTTCTTCTTTCCCCTTTCGCTATGAAATCGTAGATCTGCCGTTGCGTTCTTCTTCGTTGGGCAGATCGTCGATTGACGGCGTGGTGGCGGCGGATGTAGGACGCGCTGTGGGGGTGGGATTTTCTCCCCCTTCTCCGTGGCGGACGAGATTGCAGGGACAGAGGCAGAAATCATTTTCTGCCTCTGCAATCTTAAAAGGACCGGGTCAGACCTGGATCCAGCCGGGTCAACCAGGTCTGGAAGGTCAATGGTCAACTGTTGACCATATCAAAAAAAAAAATTTGAAGCAATTTTTTTGCGGTGCAATTATTAAATTCAATTTTGAAATGGTTATATATATATATATATATATATTAAATTGAATTAATTGAGACAACATGTCGCCAAAGTGACATCTCTTGTTGAAATTAATTCATGTTAAAATATAAAAGGAAGTATATAAATTTTGTTGTGTCGATCGGCCCAAAGGAAGGTCCACATTGAACGAGATTTATGTATATGTGTGATGGTAGACACGTAATGATTATTTAGTTTTGCATGTGAATAATAAATCGGCTCAAAGGAAGGTTTGTTGTTTGACATGATCTTATCATTAGTGTTTAATCACTGCAACAAGATATCACTTACAAGTTAATATTTTGTCCAAAGATGAAATATTAATGGAGTGCTTGATATCTAAAGGTTTGTTGTACCATTATTTTAAATTTTTTAATTATTCTTTTATACTATGTTTTAAAAACTTCTGTGAACTTGTATGGATTCAGGAATGGCTCCTGCTAATATTACTACCAGCATCAATACCATCCCCATGCTAAATGGCTCAAACTTCAAATCATGGAAAGAGAACCTCGAGATAGTCCTCGGGGTGATGGATCTTGATCTTGCACTAAGGGAAGATTCCCCTCCTGCACTTACAGATAAGAGCGCCTCTGAACAAAAGAGAGAGAAAAAAAGGTGGGAGAAATCTAACTGTATGTGTGTAATGATTATGAAGAAGAGCATTCCAGAAGCATTAAGAGGCACAATGTCTGAAACATTGACTAAAGCTAAAGATTTCCTTGAGTATATTGAAAAGAGGTTTGTCAATAATGAAAAAGCTGAAATTGGTACACTCTTGACAAACTTAATTTCAAAAAGGTACACTGGGGAAGGTAATATCAGGGAGTATATTATGGAAATGTCTCATCTTGCTTCAAAATTGAAAGCACTTAAACTTGACCTCTCTGAGGACTTGTTAGTGCATTTGGTTCTAATATCTCTTTCGACACAGTTTAGTCAATTCAAAGTGAGCTACAATTGCCAGAAAGAGACTTGGTCTCTAAATGAGCTCATATCACACTGTGTTCAAGAAGAGGAAAGGTTCAAGCAAGACAAAACAGAATGTGCTATTTCGCCTTAACTTCAAAAGGGAAGGATAAGGGCAAGAAAAGAAAAAAGGATAATGGAGCTGTAGATACAACCCCACAGAAGAAACAACAAAAGAATCTAATGATTCTAAGGTTGTATGTTACTTCTGTAAGACTGAAGGGCACATTAAGAAGCACTGCACCAACTTTCACGCATGGCGTACTAAGAAAGGTTTGCCTGAGTTTTCAAAAGCCCAATGATGTTGAAAGATACATCTATGTGGGTGATGGCAAAGCGATTCTAGTAGAGGCAATATGAAAATTTAGATTATGGTTCAAAAATTGAATTTATTTGGATCATGATTTATCGTACCTTCTTTAAAAATAATGTGATTTCCTTTTTCAATTTGGACAAATTTTGTTATTCTTACTCATTTGGAGGTGGATATTTTTAGCTTCTTTCTTGATCCAAAATTGGTTGATTCCAGTTTTTTATCTGCATACAATAATCTTTATTTCCTAGATGTAATTGCCTCTTTTAATGAATCCCTGCATTTGAGGATACAAGTTTCACAGTTCCACAACCAGTTATTTTTTAGTCAGAAAATGCTTGGTTCTTTGAGGATGTTGGGTTTGTGGGGGAGATAAGGTTAAAGACATAATTGAAGAGGAATATGTTGATATTCCCATGGGTAACATTGGCATTGTTTAGGATTTCGTTCCTAACAGTGTTGATGGTACAATAAATCAAGACAATGTCATAGAACCCCCATTCAAGAAACTGTTACAGAAAACAAACTCCAACACCTCCAAAACCTTTGTCATTAAGAAGATCCACTAGAGAGAGGAGAAATGATTACATTGTATTTCTCCAAGAACATGAATTTGATATTGGAATGATGGAAGATGATCATATCAATTTTCAAAGCCATGGCATGTTCTAACTCTCAAAAGTGGATTGATGCCATAAATGAAGAGATTAAGTCCATGAAAGACAACGATATTTGGGAACTTTTCCAGTTGCCACAAGGTGTGAAGCCCATTGGTTGCAAACCAAAAGGGACTCAAAAGACAGTGTGGAGAGGTATAAAACACGTCTTGTTGCAAAGGGCTATACACAAAAGAAAGGCATCAATTATAAAGAGACTTTCTCTCTAGTTTCCTTGAAAGACTCTTTAAGGATTATAATGGTATTAAAGGCACATTTCGATCTTGAGTTACATCAGATGGATATAAAGGCAATATTTCTCAATGGTGACATTGATCAGACATATTTATAATGCAACCAGAAACCTTGTATAAGGAGATCCGAAAGAATATGGTTCGCAAATTTTAGAAATCCAACTATGGATTCAAGAAAGCATCTTGATAATGATACTACAAGTTTCATCAAATAATCATCTCGTGTGGTTTTGAGATGAATTTGGTTGATGATTGTATGTACCATAGATTCTGTGGGAGTAAAGAAATAAAGAATGTAGAGTGAAAAAACTATCTATAGAGCACATTAAGTCAAACTCCATAATTGCAGATCCGCTTTCTAAAGGATTGACACCCAAAAGGTTTCATGAGCACACTGTCCATATGGGTGTCATATCGCTTCAAGATACTTGAAGTTCTTCAAGATATTCAGTTTATGTGGGAGTTTGTGCTCTTAGACATTTTTTGTCATACATTATAGTTTATGGTTATTAAAAGGTCATTTTCTGCATAAATGGGCCTCATAGTTTTATTTTTTCACTCTAAATTCTATTATGAGTTGATCTCACTAAAGCTTAAGGAGGACTAGTTGGAAATAGACGTGTTATAGATCACATTGCACGAAATTTCCATGCTACATATCCACATCATGATCTATGTCATTTAGTTGTATCAATGTTGTGACCATTGATGGGTCGAGTTACGATATATGTAACAAATGCCACTTTGATCCTCATTTGATATGATTGATGGACAGGATTGCTTATAGATACATCAAGGAATGACAACAAAGTTTGTACATACAGCCTATGCGGGAGATTGTTGGAACTTTTAATCCAATTATGTTGGATCCTTAATCCAACGTTGGGCTTATATGTAAAATTAATTATGTATTATAGACTGTCGATGTTTAAGATCCAATAAAGTGATCAAATAAGATTTTAGTAATTTGGGTCTTAATGTATCTAATAGGATGTGGGCCTTTAATGTGTAGAGATTGAAGATAATTCAGTTTCAATGATGGGTTGAAACTGAAACACCTACTATTACATATATGTCATGATCCCCGGATCACACGGTATGTCAAATAAATCTCCTAACATCTCATTATCAGAGAGAATTTAGAGAGAAAAGGAACTAAAGGATATTCGTTGAAACCGTGCTGATCTGAAAGACCATTGACTTGTTATTTCATTGGGATTCCTATAGCCATGGATTCAGGTACGCTTTCGCTTTTACATTTATTATATTTCTCAATAATTCAGTATGATCGATTCTAGGTTTGATAGTGATTGTTGTTTCACTACGTAGTAGGATTTATTTAAAATCCAACATTCCCACCTCTCTCCCCCCTGTTCCCCCTTTCCCCCTCTATTTCCTTCTCCCTCCCCTCCCGCCACCCCCCTCCTAATTCCCTCTCCCTTTCCCCTGTTTCCGCTACTTTTAAATTTTTGTAATTTTAAAAGAATTTCATAATATTTTTATATTTTCAGGAATTTAAAATTCTTTTTTTGAACCACCGTTGAACAACCAGGTAAGTTTTGTTAATTTTTTTTTTATTTTTCTTCTTTAATTTATTTGAATATTTGTTTAATTTATTCAAATATTTGTTGTTAAATGTGAAATTTTACAAAAATTTCAGCCATTACAAAGGCAACTACAAATTTATATTTTTAAATTTGATTGTAATTGTAATGGTCATAGTTAGCCATTACAAGTTGTAACGGTTTTCAACAAGCCGTTACAAATAATTTGTAACGCTTGTCTTAACCCGGTAAGCTTGGCCATTCCAAAAATCGTTACAAATAAAAAAGGCGTAACAAATTAATAAAAAAGCCATTCCAAAAGTTGATACAAATCCCACATTTTTTTGTAGTGTAATAAATTATTGATTAAGCTTGTTTTTAGATAATATAAAGGGTAAATTACATTTTGCCATCCGAACTATGCCCGTTTTTACATTTTGACATCTAAACTTTTTTTGTGTCAACTTGCCATCTCAACTTTGTGAAATTTGCACTTTACTATATATGATAGTCTTTTTGGTGATTTTTTTAACGAAAAAACATCACATGCTGTGCATATGTGAAAAATATCACATCAAATGACCTTTAAATATCATTTATAAAAAAGTATCAAAACTTGCTAAATATTTGTTTAAGCGTGTTTTTAAACAATATAAATAAAAATTCTATATTTTATATTATATAAAATTAAAATAAGTGATATATTGACTAATAATTCTAAAATATGGTGAATTTTGAATATAAATTTAATATAATATTAAATATGTACGTAAATAATACTTATAAATAAAAGAAAAAAATAAAAGGAATACAGGTGTGAGCTCGTGAGCTCATGAACAAAAAGCATATAGCTCAAGTAGGCTCGGCTCAACTTGAACCCGTACTAAAGAGTAGGTTAGTTGTAGCGGACAGAGCTGTTGGGTCGAAAGCTGGAGCTGGGTCATGGGGCTCCCCTAGAGCTTGCTCTGGAGGTGGGACAACGAAGAGAGCTACAACAGAGAGAGAAGTATTTCCCTTAAAAGATTCATTGTCATCTCCATTGTCAGAACTTTCCATTTCTCACGTCCAAAGATCAATTGTCCCTATAGACGATGCCAATGATGAATATTGCGGTCCAGCAACACCACAAGAATCAAAGGACTTTCAAGAAAATTATACTATTATCGAGGGACTAACCTGCAAAATAAATTTAGCACTTCGATAGGTCAGTAGCGTATTTGCTGAAGAAATGAATGAAAAAACTTAAGTCAAAATATAAATAATGATTGAAAATAGTGTGGAGTGATATAATTCGTGTGGAGTGTAAAAAGTGAGCTTGAGATAGTTTCAAAATTAAGAGAGAAATAAAGTTTGAGTGTGAAAATAGATGTTACCAAAATAACTGCACCAAATATCTTTTACAAGTGCTCGTGGAGCAAGTTGCAGAAAGTAGTTATGGAGTCATGTGCCAATTGAAAGCTACTCGTGTCAGCTATCCAATTGAATAATCCATTCATGATTTAGACTCATATTGACTAAGATATGACTCTCTGAACAAGTTTTGCCTAGTCTGTCTGAAAATATGAAAATTCGTTACCTGTTGGTTAACAATCTGATTGTAACCAAATTACTAGGTTAGCTGGAATCTTTTAGTATGATGTGTCTAAGGATGACAACTGGACTCGAATTCGGCAGAACCTGTCCTAATGGGGCGAGTCCAGGTCCAAAAAATTTAAAACGTGGGCGGGTCCTAGGTCTTAAAGGGCTCACCCCGATATAATTATTTAATATATATACATATATATTATTTTAGTTTATCGTGATAGAATAAATACTAACAAAATAATATATCATTTTATTTATTTATTATTAGGTATTTTTTCAACAATTGATGAAATAAAAATTATTCCACAATACTTAACGAAGAGGAAGATGAAGAAGTTGTTAGCAAAGATAAAAAAAAAGATAACTTTATGGGCTTTTACCTCTCTTGCTCATGGACTAGCACGTCCTGACCAACTGGACTACTGGGTGTGGACCTATTTCCATGATTTGGGCCTTGTGAAGATAAATGTTGAGGATGTCAATATGTATGTATGTATTTCACAATCAAGTTGTGGATAATACGGATTGTAACTGTTGAACCCCCCTTCCAATGCAACTTTAATATTTAAAAATTATAATTATTCATTAAAAAATTAATATGGATGGATTAAAAATAATTTGATACGGTTAATCGAATGGGCCGAGATAGGACGACCCAACAAGTCAATATGGGCCTAAACCCAATAGCAAAAGTGGATTGGATTAGCCCGCCAGTTGACCGAATAACGTACATACATATCAATCGGCTGAGCTCAACAGGCCAGTCTTACTATAACTTGATCTCAACAAAACCAAGAATTTTTTTTTTTTAAAAGGGTCAATTTATATTATAATAATTAGTTAAAATATAGAAGCATCAATGTGTACCATATTAATACATCTTAATACAAATTGGGATGACTTATGAAAATATAACTAATAACACTTGGAGATATACATTGTTTGTTGCTTCTTTAGTGTTTGGTTGGACTTATGAAATTGTGAATTCAAACGTCACAATCACTTTTTCTAAAATAATTATTTCATAGTTTATTAGAGTTAAATGCAATTTATCCCCTATATTATACGAAATTAGCAAATACCTCCTATAAAAAAAAATTTAATAAATTACCCTGTGTTTTAAAAAATGAAACGAATTACCCCCTTATTAATGGTGTAAATTGGAGATAATTTATTTCTTTTTTTAAAACACGAAATTTAATTTGCTATTTTATTTTTCACATATTACCCCCCTCCCCTTATTATTTGTAAATTGTACTTTTCCCTATTTTATTATCATATAACCAATTATGCAATCTTCGGACAGACTCAACCTAAGTACTGTAATATTCCATCCAAGGATTTCCTCAACTTCTCCTAATCTATATATTAATCTGTCCTTGCTATTATCATCCACATTACCATGAGAATCATGAAAAGTTCTTATGGAAAAGGAATAAATATTTGGAAATTTAAACAAGATCCCACAATTATTTACAAAGAGATGGATTGAATTGATTTTGCAGCTATACAAGGGAAGATGAAGTCAAACTCTCATTAAAGAGTATTCATCTCAAGTAACATCCCCATTACAATCTATATATATTTACACTTAGTTTCTTCCATCACATCTGTATCTGCCATTCGCAACAAGATCAGGAAGCAGGCGAATGAATAGCGGTATCAGGTAACATGGCTACAGTCACTATGAAGTATTCACACCCGACGGGAAGCCCATAAGGGTTTGATGTCGATCCTGATTTCAAGCCCAACCGACTGGGTCCCGTTTCGGAGGTCAGTATATCTACACAATCTCTAGTACTCTCAGCTCGATCTGATGATGTCGATCGTGGTGACTTAACTGTCTGTCGTTCAATGTGCACGACCTGCCCTACAATATAGCTTGGACGGGTTGGTAGATGGTCGGTGAATAAGGCCACGGATTCAGCAGAAAGGTAATAGTAAGGGCAGTTACGGTTGATGGCCTCATAATAACCAGTGGAGTTGAGGACGAATGCAGCGATTTCATGGACTTCTAACCGACCAAAAGAGAGCTTCTCTTTGTTTGCCTGTAACGAAATGATTCATTCCTTCAGCTATGGTTCCGGAACATGAGACCGAAAGAGATTTCGACTACATATGGGTAGGATACTACCATGGTAGGTTTACCTGCTTTTCCAGTTGATGCTTCATGTAAAGTGTGTTGACCAGCTCTTTCTTCTCTGTTAATTCCTTGCTAAGCTGCTCGTTTGCGGCTTCAGCTTTAGAGTATCTATCGAGCAATTCTGCTCGCTGTCTTGATAGAACGCAAAATTTATCTGCGAGTACTCGAACGCATTCACGGAACTCAGCAGTACTATCATCCTCGTTCTCATTGGAACTGGAAAATTTAAAAGCAATTCAATCAAACATTAAACTTTTATTTGCATTATCAAACAATTCCAACCATCCTCCAATCCAAATAAAGATGAAAGCAAAATGCCGAGGAAGGCAAGAAAAGAAGAGAATTTAGACACATTATTTTGCAAAGATAATTTTGTCCAACCAAAAGCTCAAAGAAAACATTGATGTTTCTATAATAGGATAGATTAACTCTAGAATTAATTGCATTTACAGAGATTTATCAGAGAGATTATCAACAATAATGACGAGAATACCAACGCTGTTTCGTATCAGCAAGGTGCACTGACATTAAAGTACAGAAGTCATTTGCCTAAAAAGGTTATTACTCCATTCTTTCCCTAAAATAACCAAAAACGAAGAGGGGCATAAAAGGTGAATATAGAAAGTGTTGGAAACTTGAGAGAACTATCTTTCCTTTACTTCTAAAATTTTTTACCATGTGCACGAAACCCAAAAGCTCGTTTGTCCATGAAATTACTCATGATCAGGTAGAAATGGGATCAAGTTTAAGACAAACATCCTATAACATCACTCATATCCACGAAAACTCAAACGTACATGACAGTCAAGTATACATATAACTCGAGCAAATGCTAAAAGTAATCCATGAAAATATTCTAAGATGCTAAGGAGGAAAGCAGTAGCACATACCTGCCTAAAGACTGAGCCAAGGCACGCAAAGAGTCAGCAAAAGTCGCCACGCCAGCTGACAAAACACAGCTTCTAAGTCTTTCAAAAAGACCATGCATCTTGACAGCAGAAACACGTAATGTGCTATACTCTGAAGCTCGTCGATCAGCTGCACAAAGATGGGTTTGGGCTTCCTTTCTTGCCTCATGCAGACAATTCTCCAGATGAGCACAATTCAGCTACAATAACGATAAATAAACAGTTCTGATCCATTGAGGCATTTTAAATACTCTTATAGAACAGAATAAACAATGTAAATTTTCAGTAGACACAGGGGACATGCTCCAGCAGCCAAGAATAAGAAAAGCAGAGAAATAGGTGCATGCCTATCTTTTATTAAGCATTTTTAGACTGAGAACAAATTAGAAAATTATGTTAAGAAGCTCGGAAATAAAGGGGAGGAATGCTACATTATCATTGAAGCCCCCATCCCTTTTCACCTGGCTCCCAAAAGAAAATGCATATAAGAAACATTCCAGTTACTAATACCTGAGATTCATCAAGTAGCTTCTGATTGATCTCCAACTCCATTCCAAGCTTGGACACCTTATCCATTAATTCTTGGATCTTCGTTTCTGCATTGTCTAATTGACTTGATTTCTCTGCTAGGGCATTTTGCAAGTCCATTACAAGACCATCACTCACTTTAGCATCCCCACCTGGTTCAACAGCTGTTTCATATGATAGAACATCTGCTGGTTGCGACATGCTAACAGCCATATTACTTGCAGAGAGGGCCATGCCTTCATCAGACAAGGGTGTTTCCTTCTTATCCTTGTCAGAAAGATGTCCCTTGTCGCGGTGTAGATCTAGCATTGATGAATCCAAGTGAGGATTTAGCATAGTAGAGGAATCAGTCATATTATCATCCAAGCCTTCTTGTGCCTTATCATGATCTGGAAGGCCAGATTTAATTGAGCTAGATGCACAAGAGACCTCTTCCATTGCATGACGCATGTGCATTTCTCCAACTGCTAATACTTCTGATTTGTTCTCATCATCAGTCTTTGCAATTGAAACTGCAGAATCATCCTCAGGTGAATGCTTATGTCCTCTCAGGTATTGATCAGACAACCTTTGCTCTAATTCCTGAATCCTTTTCTCGTAAGACTCACATTGCATCTGCTTCACCTTTATAATCGATTGGAGATGTTTTTCATACTCATCTTTTAGATGCAAAGCTTCAGAAGTCTTCTCTGCAGCAGTTTTCAATATATTCTCCAATTTACTGTCATCAAGGGATTCATAATCGAGCTCCGTACTCATAGAACATAATAAGGCAATTTTAGAAGCAAGTTCAGCTTTCAGTTTCGCATTCTCGACTTCTATCTTGCTAGTTCCCGCAATCTCCACCAACTCTGACCCCTCAAGTCTGTCTTGGAAATCATACCTCTCATGCATGTCCACCACACTTCCTTCAACTTCAGCAGACTGAGTACCATCATTAGATGTCGACAATGAAGTCCTCGAAGCCCCATGCTTCTCACTCTTTGGGGACAGTCCTAACAGTGACTCAGGAGCATAACGGTCTATGTCGGAAAGATCTATATCAAGTAAATTAGTGTCAAAAGGGGTTACGTTGACATCACATGGGTTAGGGGAGTCATACAATCCCATAGACGCTAAAATGTCCCTAGGAATATAAGCATTGTGAACTTTGAGAAATTCCTCACGTCTCCTAACTTCAGCATTCCTCTCTGTTGCAAGTTTTTCAGCCAATTGTCCAGCCTTGCCCATGTAGATCTTCATTGATGCTTTCCTTCTCACTACTTCGGCAAGGCATGCCCTATATGCAGGACCAATCCCACGCACTACTTTTAAGTGCTCAAATTGATCATTCTGACGCTTCAAAGCCTCCTGGAACACAGAGAACTTATAGCGCACCTCTTTAATGGTGTACTGGATGTATGCAATCTTTTGCATATAATTATGCACAAAGATATTCATCTCATTCTTTTTGTCCCTGCAGAAATCAAGCAAACTGGAAATTGCACGGTCACATGCCTGCATCTTTGGAAGGTAACTTTTTCATGGCTATCATACATAGGACCCAATGCCGATACAGCATCATGAGACGAAGTGAAGATGACAACTCGCTGGACAGACAGTCATCGACAAGCTTCTTTACAGTATTTACATCTTTACTGCACCAAGTAACATAAACTTTTCCTCAATAATCACTAACAAAGCAATTGTAGAAGAAAGGGAATGGCAGACATGTAAATTATACAACATAAAAAGAGCAATCTAAACTAAGACCAATCTGAGAGTGGAATCAATGCCTTAGCAGTTTTCAGAAATGAATTTTTTTTTTTTAATATCATGGGTCCACATGTCCATAACTTTCAATTCCAATACCCAGCAACATGAAGAATCAGGCCTTTACAGAAAGCTAGTTCCCGTGTCTTACAGTGCTCATTCTACAAGAATCTTAAACAATCTCTGCCATGTATCTGAAACCTATTCTGACCACTTGTATCTATAATAGAATTTCTTCACCGAAACTTACATACACAAATTATCAATTTTTAACAATAGAAGAACAATAACATTGTAATGATATCTTTATGTATTGTCTTTATTTTGTCTTTACTATTATTACCATAAGATTGTTACGCTGATTATTATCCTTCTTTCCTTCTTTATACAAGAATGAGAAGTCAACTCTCCGTTCCTCTAATATGTTGGAGTATGTTAATTTATTTAAGTTTCAGCTTGGATCCACAAGAGGATTTCCCTTGCATGCTTTTAATACACATATGCAGCCCAACGCTTTTCCTATATTGACATGTTCAGGTAAGTTTTGTGTTTTTCTCAGGTTACAGATCAATACCAAATCAAAACACCAAAAACAGCTACAAATACCGGAAAACATGAAGGATTACACAGAAACAGTTTGTTTTTATTCTTCCAAAAAGCAAAACAAACTGTGATACAAAGCCAGAAACCCCAATATTACCAATTCCAATCCTTTGGAAAGTGGTTGAACCCAAATACAGTGATGAAAATCAGAAGCAATGTCATCAACAAAACATAGGAGAGCTAGGGAAAGAACTGCACCCAACCTCTCAACACCAAATTCATAACCACAACACTACAATAACAAAAAGTGTTCCCCTTCATCTCTAACATGTAACATCGAAATTTCAAGTTACACTGTTAGTCATGATGTTCAGTGTCACAACATAACATAGGAAAGCTCATTTGTAGTTCTCTTCAACTCCTACAAAAATGTTAGACAGTTTGATATAAAGAGCACTTTTACAGATGCCACTCCCATGTCCCTTCTTTGGCATTTCTGATTTTATTTATGGCCAAACACAAACTTCATAACCTTAAATACCAACAGTTTTTTCTGTATTATCTCTCTCGTGTTCTTTCCCTCTATAGGTGGATATAATAATTAACACGAAACCATCAATGTGCCATTCCACTCAACCTGAACATGCTCTACTACACGTTTATATTAAGTTTCCATGAAAGTAGAAAGCAAAAAGGTCGAACTAGACTGGATAACGCTTGTATACAAGGTCATTCCACAGGGGCGGCGCCGCTTTCTACTTTTTCTTGCCTTTTAAGTGCATAAGACAAAAAGAAAATAAATTATAGCAATAATTACCTTATATACAAATACAAATGAGGATATTCAGGAAAAATCCAAAAATATAAGTTTGTAGGATTGTCCAAGTGCAAATGAATGGGAACAATGGGACATCTTATGCGTCATAAGTCATCTTCTGGTCAATGCTGTCGAGTAACCAATCAAAACACTCATTCCTAGCACCACAAAAGGTCAAGAAATGTCTTTTCTAGAAGTAGGTTACAACAAACAAACAGAAAGCATAAAGCAAGTGAACAGTTTCGATAATTGTTGGTAAGCAGACATGTTAGTGACGACACCAGAGTAATGCTTTAGTGACGGCACACAGGAAAAGCTGTAAGTTCATTACACAGGAACTACAATAACCAGATTGCTGTCATACACCTTGCATGAGATTACATTACACTGCTATTACATGAAGCTTGTCATACCAACCAAATAGGCAGCAGACAGTTGGAACATAAAATGCATTGCATATGTGTATGTAATGCATTGTGTGTGTGTGTGTGTGTGTGAGAGAGAGAGAGAGAGAGAGACCTTAAAGCTTGCATTATGCTCTTTTGCTCATTGATAAACCGCTGGTGGTCTTTGATAGCCAAATCCAAGTCTTTCACAAGAAATGAAGCTTTGCCAGAAAACAAAGTTTCTGTATTGCGCTTTAGATCTCCAAATTCCTGTTTAAATTCCGAAACTTTGTTCTCAAATTGCCTGTGAGAAATGCTACAATCCTCCACTGTCTTCCGTAAGTTTTCTTCTTTCACAAAATCTAGTAAGCATTTTCGGTTAGCAGTTTGCAAGGGTGGAAGAAGCCTTACAGATCTCAATTTTTCCATATCCCTCCCGAAGTTCACTAGAAGGTTGGTATGAGCACGGTGCTGCTGTGAGTAACATTTCATAAAATCTGTGTAGTTTTGGAGTACAATCTTATAGAAGTGATCTAAATTACCCCTTGCAATTTCCAAAGCCCTTTCTTGCACCTTCTGCTCTTGCAACAGTCTCTCACATGTCTCAGTTTTTGCTAATGTACGACTGTAAATAGCATGTCCACACTGAAAGTGATATCTAAATTGTCTCTCATAAGAAGGCAAGGCCTTTAATGCCGGGTCTGAAACATCATCTAGAGGATGAGGGTTGTGAGATGAGGATGGCAATGGAGGATCAGGGATATCAATTATCTCAACTTGCTCTGATGCAGGTGGCGGCGAATTACTCCGCATTCTGGCCTTATTGAACAAAAATACATCCTGGTCATCAGATGGAAGTTTGTAAGTTGAGAGGGGCCGCTGAGATTCCAATTTCATGTCCAAGCACAAAAGAAGCTGATCATTAAATGGTATCCCAGAAACTGATTCAAGGAACCTCTGCACGGCCTCAACAAGAGTATATTCATCACATTCAAGCTCATATGAATGCCCATTCTCAGCAATATGAACCACAAGTTTTCCCATTTGAATTACACCTACTGAAGCATTAGAACTCATTTTCTTGAATCCCCCCAAGAATCAATAGCTCTCCACCACAATAACCAAGTATCAAACTTTTCTGCAGGTACCAGGAAAAGCAAAACTCAATCACTCCCCTCCAGAAATGCTTGACACGAAGATTAACCAATATGAAGCTCAAGACCACCACAGTCGATCGCACAAACCGCAGAACCCACCAAGATTCTATCCAAAAAATCCCAGAACCACGAACAAAACTTGCAAAAGAACCCAATTGCCTTCAACCCACCACAGATTTCACCAATTAAACTCTAATTTCGCCACGGATTCCTTCACATAAGCCCCAGAAATTCCAAACCCACCTCGGAGATCTGCAAAATTAACCCGATTTTTGCCGTACCCACATGAAATATTTAACCAAAGAAAATTCCAATTTCCACCGACTAACAGCAGAATCCTTCTCAAAAGAAAAGAAAACAAAAAAGCACAATGTTCAGAACACCCACCGAATATAATACCAACAAAACCCCCAACTTTATTCACAATTGTAATGCATCCTCAGCAATCAAGCAACGGAAACCACACGGAAGGTAGAAAAAAGACAATAACAAAGGGCTTCAGCAAAATCCACTCAGCTACCTAATAAACAAAACTCAATAACTAAAAGACAGAAAGCAATGGATAGAGATGTAGAGAAGAGAATTCCAACCCAAAGCTACAAGAAAACAAATCCTACACGAAACCCATGTGATTTTACGTTTTCTTCTGTGTGCGCTGATATATGCATTTACCTCGGTGTATGTATAGCTGTTTCCTCCTAACAATGGCGTGGAGTGTCGTCGGACGATGAATGATTGATTATAATATTATTGCCGAAACTCTTTTTTCTTTCTCCTACACTCCAAATAGAGTATTTTTATATAGTATTTGATAAAAGAGAACCTTCTCACGGAAGCAACCAACACAACAGCAGCTGCAGCTGAAGCGGCAGACGATGTTCTTGTTCAGTGCGTGTGTTATTCATGATCTTGCTGCTCAAACAAGGAAGAGTCTTTGGGGGAAGAACTGGGAAATTGCAGCTGCTGTCTCTGTCTTCATTCATTTATATAAACCTCATCATTTTCTTTATTTATTTTCCCCTCAAATTCTCCTCTCTCTCTCTCTCTCTCTTATTTTTATAATATAATAATAATAATTTGACAATTATTGTAGATGAAATAATACCAAAATGTAGGCGTCTACTATATATATATATGTATGTAGACGTGTATGTGACTTGTTTGTATGTATGTAGGCACGTACATAGCATGTATGAGTGATTCTCATCACTTCATATTTTTTAATTTTTAATTTTTAATATTAGATTCATTACAGTATTTAAGTTCAAAAAGAATTTTGTACATCGATGGTTAATTATTATTTCCTTTTTTTGGTACATATTTTGATAAATGATTGTGGGTTTTGCACGGATTAATCTGATTTATTGAGTTTTTAAGAAAAAATCGAGTATAAATTTGAGTTATTTGAATCGGAGAAAAATAATTATACTTACTTTGTCATTAACTATGGAATAGAAATATAATAATTTGTGTAAATCAAACTCTTTTTTAATTTGATCAAAATTAATCCATACGAGAATTTTTGTTTGTTTTCGATGTTTGAATTTATTTCTTTAAACATTTTGGGAAATTGTTACTCCGATCGACGGTTGCATAATTGATTGTTAGGTAATTAATTGTGAAAAAATTGATTTGATTATGGTTGGGGGTAAAAGTTAGAGATCAAGCTTCTCTCTGAATTTGGTTTTACGAGATCTAATTTAAAATATGATTACTAGAAAAAAAGACACAAACAACATAAAAATTATTTTTGCACTCAAAATATAAGTTTGGACTGGTCAATTACAAGTCTAGACGCGAGTCTTGGATTAGGAATCAGGATTATTCCAAGAAATACGTATAATTTATTAATCGGATTCGATAAAAAAAATATTTTTTATTTTAGATTTTTTAATTTTTTTTTATATGGAATATTATATCTTGTTTACATTTGATGTAGTGTAGACTCAAGAATTTGTGATGCAGTAAAATTGGACTGTGGACATTCTTTTCTTTGGACTATAGACATTATTTACATTTTATTTGTCAAGATTGTCGAAAGGTAAGATTAGTTCTTCTTTTTTTTTTTTTTTTTTTTTTTTTTCTTTTTTTGTGTTGGATGAATGCGACTGTAAATATATTTTAAAGACATAATGTGTATTTAACCTTAATTTAAAATAGAAAAAAAGACTCAATTTGAGTAAGGATTAAATACATTTTGCACCCATAAATTATACCACCCTCGTCAATTACTCCGCTAAATTAAAGAAACCTTCAATTACCCCTTGTCATTTTGATAATCCTTTAAATTAAATGAAAATGGACAAAAATACTCTTGACTATTAATAATATGATATATTCACTTAACGCTCTCTATAGTTAAATATATCAATCAATTTGACTTTAATTTTTGCTTATTTATGATCTTAATAAATTAATATTAGATTAATCATAAATTGATAAGCTCGATGTTAGTATTTTTAAATTAAAAGAAATTTATAAACTTGTGTTTGTGCAATACACAAATATAACTTTAATGACGAAAATATTACAGGTGGTCATCAAGCCTATTGTTTTGGCTTCCAAATGTCAAGTGAGGTAATTTGATAGTTAATGAGGTAATTCTTTTTATGTCTATTCATGTAATAACTCTATTTCGACCATTGACCTAACGTTAGGTCCAACTAGGAGTGCAAGGTGAGCCGAGCCGGCTCGCGAGTTCGCGAGTCGCGAGCCGGCTCGTATTCAAGCTCACTCGAGCTCGAGCCTTATGAGCTCACCCTTTTTTATTTTTTTTTTATTATATACATATATATATTATTAAAGTGCATATTTAATATTGTATCAAGTTTATATTAAAAATTCATCATATATTAGAATTATTAATCAATATATCTCTTATTTAAATTTTATATGAATAAAATATGGTATTTTTATTTATATTATTTAAAAATAAGTTTAAGCAATAATTTAGTAAGTTTTGATACTTTGTTGTAAATAAATATTTAAAATTCATTATCAATTAGAATTATTAGTTAATATCTCATATTTTAGTTTTAGATGATATTAAAATATGTTATTGTAGTTTATATTATCTAAAAACAAACTTATTAGAAAATTTAGTACGTTTTGATAATTTTTTTGTAAATAAATATTAATATAATGTATATAAATTTTATCATTCTCAATCTCTTATAACAAAATTCAGTTATTCACTATATATTAGAATTATTAGTCCATATCTCATATTTTAATTTTAGATGGTATTCAAATATGGTATTATAGTTTATATTATCTAAAAAGAAGCTTAATCAACAATTTCTTTTTAGTCTTCTTGTGAATATTCTTTTCATGCTTCATATTTAAATTTTTTTAATAATATGTTCCATATGGTACAAGTTTATATTTTTTTAAATTCGAATATTTTTAAAAAAATAATTAATTAAGCTCGAGTCGAGCTCGCGAGCTGCTCGAGCTCGAGCGCGAGTATCAATTGAGCTCGAGCTCGAGCTCGAGCACACTGTCTACTGCTCGAGCTCCTCTTTATTGGACTCGCCGAGCTCGAGCTGGAGCTCAAATTTTGAGCCGAGCGTTTGCACCCCTAGGTCCAACATGATAGACCTATCAATTGGTATGCAATATAGATCCAATCCAGACCAAACCAAAACCAATTTGATAGTTATGACTTACATCCGTACCTAATATTTTTACATTAGATTCAGACCTAGACATATTTATATGATAATAATTTTTTTAAGTTTAGGTAGAGACTATATTCTAAAATTCCAGTGGATAAAATTTTAATATGCAAAAATGCATTTTTGTTCGTTAAATTAAAAGTAATGAATTTCTAAACTTTTGCTAATTTTCAATACGATTATTTATTTTGAAGTAATTATTTTATACTTAATTAATTTATAAACATTGCAATTGAATAAACTTTTCAAATTTATTAATATATTTAATAATAGAGAGCAATAATATAAATATATCATATTATTAATAGTCAAGGGTATTTTTGTCTATTTTTATTTAATTTAAAGAATTATCAAAATGATAGGGGGGTAATTGAAATTTCTTTAGTTTAGGGGGTAATTGATGAGGGTGGTATAGTTTAGGAGTGAAAAATGTATTTAACCCTTTGAGCAATCTACAAAATTTGTTCTATCTATTGTAGATTGTAGATGTCATTTTTTACTTAGGTAAGTGGAATACCTGTTAAATTTCCAATTTAATTTAGGTCCTGATAATATGAATTGAACTTGAGTTATATTCAAATAAAAAACAATATATAATAATAATAATAATAATAATAATAATAATAATAATAATAATAATAATAATAATAATAATAATAATAATAATAATAATAATAATAATAATAATAATAATAATAATAATAATAATAATAATAATAATAATAATAATAATACACCATATTAGAGATGGAATTGTCCAATTAGAGACAACTGGTAAAAAAAGTGGGCATGTAGTGACATACTATGCACATGTATGTCATGAAAAATATATTTCATTACTCACACTCTTAATATTACACGTGGAAAATAGATTTCGTTTTGAGCTATTAGCGATACACCGCATAATCGGTATGTGTATAAAAATATTTAAAAATTATAAATAATTAATATTCTTATTAATAAATTAATTATCAATCATAAGATAGTGACTTCAAAAACATAAAAGTGTCAAAAATTGAAAAAGTTTGAAGGGTATTTGAGTAAAATCATTATAAAAATATTAAAATTAATTACTATTATGACCAAATTTTATTGAATAGAACGAACGAGTTAAAACATAAATTTAAATATAAAAAATTGGTACAACAACATAGTTCTCTTTAGAGTTAAATACAATTTACCCTCCCTCCTCCCCCGTATTAATGAAAAAGTGCAAAAAAGCCCATATGAAAAAATAAAGTGCAATTTACCCCTTGTATCTTAAAAAATTATGCAATTTACCTCCCTCCAGAGGGGTAAATTACATCATTTTTAGTGTCACATAAGGGTAAATTGCTCTTTATTTTTTTACAGAATTTTTTAGCACTTTTTTATTAGTACATGGGATAAATTAAATTTGACGCGTTCTCTTTATAATAGTATAGCTGGATAATTTTTTTCTAGGGAGTGGAGGGTGGGGAGAGGGTTAGGTGAATTATTTGTGAAGAATTAAATATGACGAAACTATTGATTTTTCTTAATATATAATATATGTTTCATTGTGTGAAGCAACCAAACAAAAAGAAAAAATTTTGCAAGAACTGATGGAGATTCATTCAATATTCTAACCTGCAGGCAGAAATTTATTTAAAATAAAATAAAATTGAAAATAAAAATGTGAGTAGAAAGAATGAGCAAAAAATTGTAGATGAATGAGTATATGGAATTGACATAGCCCACGTAGTTGTATTATCATCAAGATATTGAAATCGTTATTAATTAAGTGCTAATTAATTAATTATCCCCTAAATAACCACCCCAAACTATAATTAATATTTTAGTAGTCTCCGTCATTCATCATTAATAAATATAATCCCTTGTTATTGAAGCATTTATTCACCATGGGTGAGATAGGCATGTAAGATATTTATTAATAAAATAAACAGAATTTTGTTGCTTGAAAGGGAGATGGCCAAAGAGTTCTAGGAGAATTTTGTCTTATATATATACTAATTAAAAATGAGGGCTAAATATATATAATTTTATGTGATTAAACCGTCACTATAAAAATTAGATTATTCCCTGTAATATAAATTGTTATAATTTAAAAATATAGTAAATTAATATTATTTATCATAGTTAAAAAAGTAAAAACTTAAATTTTGGTCGTGCTTAATCATTTTTACTTTATTTTAGCTTTGGACAAAATATTTATCATGGTTTATGTTATAACTAATGTTGTTATCTCGCCTGCAGAAATAACGTTTGTAACTATTGGCCGATTGTGATTATTAATTATGTGCGCGATTTTTTATGTTTTACTATATTAAGATAAAAAAAGTAATATTTTTTCTTTGCAAGGGTAAAGATTCGCTAAGAAATAAAAGGAGAACGTTGTTGAGATTGCATACATCTCGAATGAAGCAGAAGCCTTGCACTGAAGAAGTGATATTTATGTGTTGATCTTCTTCAGTCAAAGTTGCATTTTAACTCTTACGTTTCTATTAGTTGTACAATGCATTTTTTTCCCTTTTCTCGTTTCCTATAACTTGGTGTCCAGCTGGCCACTGATGTGGCGAAGTTAGTTAGGCGATTAGGATATTTTCTGGCTCATTTGCAGCTACTTAAACTCCTTGTTTTCTACATTCCTCATAATAGAGAATTCAACTTCATTTCAAAGAAAATATCTACGATGGCATTGCTTGTTGTTTGCTGCGTGAAACTTGGCATGGTATTAGAGCCATCATTTTGATGGTCTCTACGTCGTTATTGATTAGATTCATTATTATACACTTCTAGCGAAGTTTTGGAGGTTTGACAGAATTGCCTAATCTTCAAGGGAAGTTATTGTGCATCATTTACAAACCTTGTATCTAAAGGATAGAGAGCCATCGCAAAGGTACATCACTTGGAATATGTGCCATTGAATGGAAATAATTGATTGACATTGAGTAGAGTAGTGTGCACCGCACTAGGAGGAAGAGATAAACTGGGTTTTATAGAGGGAACATGACACAACCACGAGGAGCTGAGGCGCTTAGGCGATGGGAAATAGTTGTTATATGGTGTCGACTTGGATATTGAACACCATCTCTAATGATATAGTGAATGCCTATCTGTATACGACCTCAACGAGAACTTTAGGTTGGAGCTTGAGGTGCGACATGGCAAATTACCGTATCAAAAAAACAGAAAGAGATCAATTATATGGCTCAAGGAAACCTTAGTGTGGTCACGTATTACACTAATTTCAAACAACTTTGGGATGAGTTATGTTATTGAAAGGAGCAAGCGGACCGGCCCGAGAAAGCATTAGCGGAAGCGACAGATGAGAAAAAGCAATATAAAATTTAAACAATCGTACCAAGGGGTCTACCTTTGGTGTTCCCACACGTTCGGTGTAGTATGAAAATAAACAAAATAAAATCATTCATATAAGATTATGGTTGAGAAAATAAAAGGAGAAGCATGAATTAAAAACACCAAAATTACCTCTTGTAGTTTCAAGCTTCCAAAAGGCTACTCACGTTGAATTTGTTCACTTGAGGTTCCACAGCAGCAACCCTCTAAAGAAGATCCACACCACATCAGAATGAACAAGGCCTTGATCTCTTTGTTAGGAGAGATCAAGACAAAAATCTCACCTTAGTGAGAAGGGGGAGGGGCTGCCGAATGTGAAGACGAGAAGGAGAGAGTTTTTTGTGTGTGTATTGTGTAATAATTATTTGCTAAATAATTATACACAATACATATATATACCTAGTATAGATTAATAGAAATGTGTCTAAATACATTCTTTTATCCATAAGGTAACCTTTTCATCTATTCCAAATAGAGGATTCTAATTATAACCAAATATGTATTTTTTCAAAAATACAATTTTTTGATCAACTCTCCTTCCATCAAATTCCTAGTGGGCCGAATTTACAAAATAAATTCAAGGCCCAATGAATTTGAATTAAATTCAATTTAAAAAAATTCAATTAATTAAGCCCAATTGGTATTTAATCCAATTAAATACCCAAGCCCAAAAATACCTCTTATTAATTAATAAAAATTTAATTCATTAATTATAAAGGAAGCCAATTTAAATTAATTCAATTAATTTAATATTAGGCTATCCATCTAATAGACTCCCACGTGTGAGTAATCCAATTACTTACACATTACACAATTAATTCTAAATTAATTCCTTATTTTTTCTTGGTGATTTGTGTGTAACTCTTTAAGTTCACCTTTTAGCTAGACTTGGGCTAGTGTCCAACACCACCGATTAATTAAATTCAATTTAATAAATTCATTCTTAATCAATCAATGATCAAGAAATCCCGCTACCATGGGTGACAGTCTAGCAATGGTCCATGGCACTAGAGACTAGGTGAATGTCTGTGTGAACAATTAGGCTCCCAAGTCTATACGGGTACAGTCATTTCGTCTATCGTCTCCCAACCTTAGTCTAGAGCATGAAATTTGGTATCGGCTCCCTTCCTGAACTAGGCGTCTATGTTTTAGTACTTGAGACCGCATTACACTTAATTGTTTGACATAGGAACCTCTTTTCCTATTCAACCAATTACTATGGCCACAGGTTCATAAGGCGTGACCGCGTCTCCAAGTGCATAGGAGATATACTGATAGGGGACACATCCTCTTCTTCAAATTCATTGTCCTTGCTACATACTCCAACTGTATTGGACAAGGCTTATGATGATTTCTGTGATACAATCACCTCTCGTTAGATTTAAGATACAATCATCATATGTATGTTACTGCCGTGGTTCCTCAAGTTTGAGGACTACTCTCGTACTAGCAGACTCGGAGACTCAAGTTTACCGACCAAACCTCCAAGACATCCATATAACTATCCTCACGAAGTTCAGTAAATTGATCATCTTGTCAACTAACCCATTGAAATTGCATAGTTGTCCAACTTCTATCGTCGATGAAACACGAGACTCATCCAATGGATAAAATACTCAATGCAAGTCTCAATAGGACTCTTGATGCCCAATTTTGAGGTCCTCGACTTTGAACGTTTCAAACCAACCCTCAAAAGTTGGTTTCATAGCTGTCATCCAATACGCAGTCCAACTACATGGGTTATCTAAAATGGTTTGTGGGCATCTGTTGTGACGTTAAAGTAGTGTTTAACGTAATTGGTAAGCACAACAAACACATTTACCAAAGACGAATACTTACCATATTCTTCGGGACAATATTATTTAACTAAAGATTGTTTAATTAGTTTTCAAAATCGTCATTCTAATTAACTTTTTGGCCACCTACTCCAACAGTTGTTTGATGTCCCCAGCCTTGTGTACATGCTTCTATATGTGTATGGCTGCAACAAGGTGAATACTGCACAAACTGAGGCAAGTCAACTAGTCCAATTTCTCATGAGATTAAATGACTCATTTGATAGCGTGAGAAGTCAAAGATTGGTTATGGAACCTGTTCCCCATGTGGACCAAGCGTATTCTATGTTTATGAGAGTAGAAAGATAGAGGAAGGTGCATTTAGATAGTGCAAAGAGTGTAGAAATACTACTATATATGCCAGGAATATAGATCAGAATCGCAACACAAGATACAAGAATTTTGTGAAGAAAATAACTATTGATAAGAAACATATCTTGTGAGAATTGTAGTTGATCAGGCCACACAAGGGACACTTACTTCAAGATCTATGGGGTTCCAAATTGGTATAAGGATCTGGCTTAGAAGAGGAAGAGAGGATGTGGTGAAGGAAAAATTTATATTGCTGTAGAGGTTGATAAGGTTCCTGAAGCAACTGCTGTTTCACTTATCTCAAATTTGATGGAAGCTTTGAAACTAATTTAGAATAAATGAGTGATTGATCCTATCAAGGTGCACTTTGCACAACTTGATGAGATGGTAGGCATGTTTTTGAATAATGATCTTAGTTAGCATATTTTCAATTCATGGATTGTAGACACTGGAGCTACAAGACACATGTGTGGTGATGTGAAATTGCTTCATTCTTTAGCTTCTGTGAACTTAGCAATATTATTCACTTACTTGATGGAAGCACAACAAAAGCCACACAGACAAGAACTGTCAAACACTCTCCAAATATCACTCTTGAACATGTCCTCACACCCCTACCTTTTAGCATAACCTCTTGTCAGTCTCACAGCTTTTGAATCCTTGCATGTTAGCTTCATTTTGCATAATTCCTTTCGCATATTGCAGGATCAGAAGAGTGAGGAGGTCCTGGCAGTAAGTAATCAGATAGGAAACCTTTTCTATCTATATAAGAATTCTTTCTCTTCTATTGTTAGAGCTGAGTACCTAATCAACAAACATGAATTTATATACTACTCCATAGATTGTAATAAGTATGAGTTGTGGCATAAGAGGCTTGGCCATGTATTGAATTCCAACAAATGCAATGAGAACACTATCTATTTCTCCCTTGCAAAACAGTCAAGAAAACCTTTTCATGTGAGTGAGTCATGTTAAAAAAACTTGTTTGATTTAATACATGTGGATATATGGGATCTTTGCAAATGACCTTCTTGCTGTTGTTATGTCTTGACCATAGTGGATGATTATTCTAGAACCACCTGGACCTATCTTATCCGTCGTAAATCCTAAACTGTGACCTTCCTATCCACATTCCTTAAACAAATTCAAACTCAATCTAATGCTACTATCAAATCTATTAGGAATGATAATGGTTCAGAGTTTTCTCACATTTCTCTGTCAAGAGCTATTCTAAAAACTTGGCATTTTTCACCAAAAAGTCTTGTATTTACACACCATAATAGAATTGTGTATTAGAAAGAAAACATAAACATTTACTTCAAGCAAGGGCCTTGATGTTTGAATCACACCTTCCTAGATATTTATGGGGAGAGTCCATTCTCATAGCCACATATATTATCAACATATTGCCCTCTTTCCATCTAAACTGGAAATCATCACATGAATTGCTATACCATATTGCTCCATCATATCAAGATTTGGATGCCTGTGTTTTGCATCAAATGTCCACCCTCATAAATCCAAATTTGAACCAAAAGCTTCAAAAAGCATCTTATAGGTTATGTTAAGGCACAAACACTTAGAGATTGACTTCCACCTGGTTCCTGATAAGTACAAAGACAGTTTTGTTCTACCATCTCACATATCTTGCAAGATGCAACTTGCAGATCTTCTCATAAAGGCACTCCCTGGTCCTACATTTTCTACTTTACTTTTCAAATTCGGGTTGGTTGATTTGTCTCTAAGTCCAACTTTAGGGGGGCAGTTGAGATTGTGTACATCTCCAACAAAGCAACAACCTTGCACTTTGAAGTGATAATTCATGTGTTGATCTTCTTCAGTAGAAGTCGCATCTTTACTCTGTTTTTTAAACTGTATAGTTGTTGTTTCATTTTTTTCAATTCCCTGTAACTTTGTGCCCAGCTAGTTGCTGATGTGGCGAAGTTAGTTAGGCAGTTAGTATATTTTCTGGCTCCTTTGTAGCTATTTAAACTCCTTCTTATGTACACTCCTCATAACAAAGAATATAACTTCATTTCATATAAAATATATACCATGGGTTTGCTTGTTGTTGTGTGAACCTTGACAAACATAATCCTTGAACTTTTAGAAAAAGGGCAATGTGGCTTCTTGATCCAAGAGAGAGTGAACTTCATTTATAAAGGTTCAAGGGTTATATTACAAGCTTTTGGGGTTTAGAAGGGTAAATTTGCTAAAAATAGGAATGGAGTAAATTTTGTTTTAACTAATATTAGAGGTAAAAAGAATATAATATTACCCAAAATAATGAGGTAATTCATTATATCTTTTGAGAAGGTTGCAAAATTTTAAATTTTAATAATCTATCACAAAAAAAAGGCCATATTGGGACGGTTTTAGGATGGATTTTGATACGACCTGTCGTCCCATTTCATTGTTGGTGAAATGGAACAAAGTTTGAGACCATTTTTGGACGAAACAATTTTTGTTTCATAAAGCACTTTTGGATGATTTTGGGATGACTTATGTCAACTGTCTCAACATTTGGGATGGGATTTCAAACATCCTAGCAAACCCGTCAGAAAATATATAAAAAAAGATGGATAGTTGAAATAAAAGTTTGGGACGGTACTACAGACAGTTTGAGACATAACTTTTAAATAAAATGTATTATTTTTAGAACAGTTATTAGAAAGGCATTTGGGACATGTTTTCTTGAATCAAATGTATTATTTTGGGAATGATTTTTGTGATGGTGTTTGGGACGTGTTTTGTTTTTTTATTTTTCATGGAATGTTGTCCCAAATTTCTTCATAATTTTAACTATTTTAAAAATATTTGTTATTTGTTTTGTTTCTATATATTTTTTTTACATATTGTCTTAAATTTATACTTAAAAATAACAATTTTCATACGAAAGAGCTTAAAATTAGTCAAAATAATTTAAATACATCATATTGTTCCAAATCCAAATTTTAAAAAAAAAAATAATATAAAAAATCCTAATCTAATTATTGGAGCAAATGCTGGTCGGCGGGCTCAAGGTTTGATGCATCCTTGGCTTGTTGTTGCATGGATTCCTCGGCTAGGGCATGAGCAACTGAGAATGAGGATGGAGTTGTTGGTGGATGATCGGGAAGCAACATCTAAATTTTCATTTTTCTGAAGATCATGCCCAACATAAGCTTGATTTTCAGAAGTTGTGTTGATACGAGAGGTTCTAGTGGCGAGGCGACAGTGGATGTCGATGCTCTGTGGTGTTTGGTCTATGGAAAGTGACATTTAATGTGAATGCCTTAAATCCCATGCTAAAGACTCAACCCGCTTACTACCCCTGCTGCCTCGGCCTAAAGATGCTCTTCCTCCAAGGGTGCGACACTAGACGTTGATGAGGTACCCTCCTTCGACTGTGGAACACGCTTCGCAAGCATTTTTTGATATGTCTCCTGAAAATAAGTAAGATATGATGCATTAGGAAATAATTATATATAAGATAATATATAATATATTAAAAACAAGAACAACAACATCACAATATAAATGGTTACATTATTTAATACTTGGATAATGATGCATCTCTTCCACCTTAATTTTTTAAAATTAGAATGATCGATCACAAATACAATTGTGCATAACAAACACTTTTATATACGTTTTCAAAAAATATAAGTTGATATATACATTTAACTTTTAAAGCTCGAATAGTTTCATAAATAGGAAGGGTGCAATTAAATGGGGACACACATGAGACGGAGCACAAGAATTTGTACATATATTTGGGATGGTTTTGTATTGGAATGGGTGACCAAAAGTCAATTGGATTGGTTGTTTGTCATTCACCAACCTTTATCAAATAATATTAGATTGATGAATATGGTAGGAGTTCATCAAGTTGGCAGTGTTGTTTTGTTGAGCTTACCTCTGATATTGAATGGGGTATCAATATCACAACGAAATGCCCATAGATCGAAATCCCATGGAGTTGAGATGCGCATAAGTTTGACAACTATGAAACCAACTCTTGAGGGTTGGCCGGAAACATTCCAAGTAGAGGAACTCGAGACAGGGCATCGAGGGTCCTATTGAGACTTGCACTAAGTACTGCAAACGTATTTTGTCGGTAGGAGCGTAGGTCGTCTGTGCAGTTTTAGTGGGTTAGTTGGCAAGGTAGTTGACTGACTGAAGTGACTCGCAGGAATTGCCATATAGAAGCCTCTTAAGTATTGGTCGATATGACTGAGATTCTCGGTTCTGATAGAACGAGATTAGTTCTCGGACTTGAGAAATCATGGAAGTCACGTGCATACAAAGACTGTACTTTAGATATGACGAGCGGTGGCTGTGTCGTGAGGTATTGTCATTATAAGCCTTATATAGTGCAGTCGGAGTATGTAGCGAGGACGGTGGACTCCAAGAGAGGATCTGTCCCCTGTCAGTATATGATAGAAAGTTATCCTGTGCTCTCTGAGATGGTTTAGACTCTAAAAGTCCTTAGCCAAAGCTATTGATCGATCATGGATAGATTTCCTAGATCAAATCAGTAGAATAAATACATCTAGAGTATTAAGCATAGTTGCCTAGTCAAGGATGGGAACCGACACCTAATTTCATGCCCAGACTAAAGCCGGAAGATGGTTGATAGTAGGATCGTACTCGTATGGATTCGGAGCCTAAATATTCACGCCAACATTCACCTAGTCTCTAGTGCCATGGACCGTTGCTAAATGACCACCCATGGTAACAGGCGATTTCCAGTTATGAGATAATAAAAACAATTAATTAAATTAAATTTAATTAAATATTTTTATCACACTTGCCCAAGTTTAGCTGAGGGTGAACCTAAAGCCTGTCACACAAATCATTGTGGACGTGATGGAATTAATTTAGAATTAATTCCGAAAGAAACGAATTAAATTAATTCATGGAGAAGAGAAAATAAATGATTGGATCATTTATTTGGGATAATCCATTGATAGATAGCCCAAGAATTTAGTTGATAGGATCAATTAAATTTTGGGCTTAGCATTTTAATTTAAAATAGCTTGAGCTAATTAATTTATGGATTGAATTCATTAATTAAATTAATTAGTAGATGGGCTTGTTTAATTAATGGAATGAATTTATTAATTAATAGAGATGAGCTTAAATTAATTAGTTGGACTAATTAATTATTTAAGCTTGATTGATAAATTAAATTTATTAATTGAGTATATTTGGGCCTGTGTATATTTAATTGGATTAAATATTCACATGGATTTTCTATTGGGTATATTTAATTGAATTAAATAATAAAACTAATAGATTATTATTGGATTTGATTTAATTTGTTGGACAAATTAAAATAAGTTCGGTCCAAATATTAGGTGTGTAGAAGTATAAAAGACTAGGTCTTTTATACACACTATAACACTATGCCATCATAGAGCTCTTTCTCTCCCTATGAGCAGCCATAACCATGAAATTTTACTCCATTCTAATCCATTCTAGCAAGATGGTTAGATCTGTTAGAATTAGTGACCAAAAGCCAATTGGATTGGTTGTTTTTCATTCGACAATCTTTATCAAATAATATTAGATTGATGAATACGGTAAGAATTCATCAAGAAGGCAATGTGTTTCATTGTGCTTACCACTGATATTGAACATGGTTTCAATATCACAACGAAATGCCCACAGACCGAAAGGTTAAACCCGTGGAGTTGGGTTGCGCATAGGTTTGGCAGCTATAAAACCAACTCCTGAAGGTCGGTCTGAAATGTTCCAAGTCGAGGATCTCGAGACTGGGCATTAAGGGTCCTATGGAGACTTGCACTAAGTACTGCAACCGTGTTCCATCGACAGGAGACGTAGGTCGTCTGTGTTGTTTTAGTGGGTTAGTTGGCAAGATAGTCAACTGACTGAGGTGACTTGTGGGAATTGTCATATGGAAGCTCTTAAGGCTTGGTTGGTATGACTGGGATTCCCAGTTCCGATAGTACGAGAATTAGTCCTCTGACTTGAGGAATCATGGAAATCACGTGCATACGAAGGCTGTATATTGGATGTGGCAAATGGTGGCTGTGTCGTGAGGCATAGTCATCATATGCTTTATCCAGTGCAGTTGGAGTATGTAGCGAGGACGGTGGATTCCATGAGAGGATATGTAATATGACATTATATGACAGAGAGTTCTCCCATGCACCTTGAGATGGTTTAGACTCTAAAAGTCTTTGGCCAAAGCGATTGATCGATCAGGAATATATTTCTCAGATCGGATCAATAAAGTAAACGCATCTCGAGTGTTAAGCATAGTTGCTTAGTCAAAGATGGGAATCGACACTCAATTCCATGCCCTAGACTAAGGCCAGGAGACGGTTGACAGTAGGACCGTACTCGTATAAATTCGAAGCCTAAATGTTCACGCCAATATTTACCTAGTCTCTAGTGCCATGGACTGTTGCTAGATAACCACCCATGGTAACGGGCCATTTCTGATTATGGATAATCGGAAATAATTAATTAAAATGAATTTAATTAATTATGTTAGTCACACATGCTTAATTCTAGTTGAGGGTGAACCTAAAGAGTCACACCCTACCACCATAGTGGGATAAAATTAATTTGGAACTAATTCTAAAAGAGTTGGATTAATTTAATAGGATTAAATTAATCTTTGGAGAGAATAAATAATTGGATCATTTATTTAAACTAATCCATTGGATGGATGACTTAAAATTTAATTAATTGGATTAATTAGAATTTCAAGTTAGCTAGTAAAATTAATTAGATTAATTTTATTGGGCTTTATCCAATTTATAAATTGGATTTATAAATGGAAAGAGAGAGCATGGGCTTGGATCTTTTAATTAGATTAAAAGATAAGGAGTTTAATGTTAGACTAAATTCCATTCGAGCCCAGTTCATACAAGCCCAAGGCCTTGGTTGGACCTTGGCTAAGTCAAGGAGGATAATTTTGGAAGGTTCTTTGGCTGATTTAGAAGGCAAAATTCATCCTTAAGGGGTGGTTAGCATTAGAATGGTTGTTTTGGAGCCTAACTAGGTTAGGACTCCTAGTATGTGTATGACTAGGTCATATATATACCTTTATTAAACCCTAGCCACACACACAACATATACTAGCCTCTCAAAACCTCAAAAATTTCGTGCCTCTCTCTCTCTCTCCCTTGTTCTCCATATCAGTTTTTCATTTGGTCTTAGAGATCAAAAGAAAAAACGAAAGAGAGATCGAAACACATTAATTCATAGCGATTTTTTTGATCTCCATCTCTTCTGTGGAGATTTTGCTAGCACGAAATCTCCACATCCTTTATTGGTGGTGTGTCACTCTTGGGAATCTCAAGATCGAGGTCTCATCGTGGACGGATCCAGAAACGAAAATAGAGAGGAGACAATGCTTGTAGCCGTACGAGAAAAATGACAAAGGTAAAACTCCATTTATGATTTTCACTCCTTGTTTTTTTCTTATGATTTCTTGGCCTATGTTTTTATATTTAATACACAGAACACCTGGAAAAGATCAAGGGTACACTCCTTGATCAGGTATTAATTTTGTTAATTTTTGCATGTTTAATCATTTTTTTTATTTTTCGCGCTTCCACCGCGCTTCTCGGGCCGATCCGCTTCCTTCAAGATCCACTTCCAACGATGTGGTGTGGACTATCTTTAGATGGGTTCTACACTTGAACCCTCTAACTAAACGGATTCAAAGAAGAAGATGAGTCAACTCTTGTAGCCGTACGAGAAAAATGACGAAAAGTAAATTCGATTTACGTTTTTCACTTCTTGTCTTTTCTCGTGTATTCTTGGCCTATATATTTATTCTATACACAGAACGCCTGAAAATATCAAGGATACACCCCTTGATTAGGATTTGTTCTATGATTTGTCGTTTTTTTTTATTTTTCGCACTTCCACCATGCTTCTCGGGCCAATCCGCTCCCTTCAAGTGGTATTAGAGCCCTGTTCGGTGTATAAGCCTAGAGTCAACATGTTTAATGTGTTTCAACATATTTACATATTTTAAATCAGCTTTGGAAGCATGATATTTGGATTTTATTGCGTATCTGGATCTAGGGTTTATGTGTTTTAATTTTGTATTTATTTTTGGGCATGAGAATTTTTGAAATCTGGAATTTCTGAAAATTGATTATTTTCTTGTTGTTTTAGAAATTATAGAGAGAAAAAAAAAGAGTTTCAGAAAAATAAAAAAAATGCATCAGCGACCGCTGCCTACAGACCATCTGGTAGGCGCGGGCATGCGCACTGTGCGCTCTACGTGCGGGGCCACGCGCAGCAAGCAGACTGCCTGCGTGCGCGCGCCTACTGCCAGCCGTCTGGGCTAATTTTTTATATTTTTTCAGAATTTTCATATTTTTTATTTTTGTACGTATTTTTATGAAATGATTAATTTTGGTGAATTTAATTTTTAATTGAGATTTGGTATTTCTCAAGATTAAATCACTAAAATTAATTTGAATGGGTTTCAAACAAGAACTATTTTTTGCATGGGTTGTGCTTATGTCCATTATTAAGTTGCATTATTTTACATATAAATTGCTGAGATTGGATGTTTAATTAATTTTATGATATGGTTTGCATTATATTTTTGTGCATGTTTAGTTTAGAAATACATGTGTTGTTTTGTTAATTGGATTAACATGGATGATCACGAAACCCATTGGACCCTATGGATGGTTTATTTTCTGTTGGGTTGGGGCCCTCGCTTTCTCTATCTCTTCATTTTTAGCCTATTATGTTTAAAGCATGTTTTCTCCCTATTTATATACTCCCCCAAACTGTTGATTGAGGATTTTTCTTTTATGTTGTAATGAGAGTAGAATAAGTGGAGAGGGTTTTCTTTTTTTTCATTTTTAGATAATTGTTAAGAGCAAGCCCAGACGATGGAGGCTCATGGAGGAGCCCATGGTTGGCCCACGGAGATCCATTGAGAAGAGGCCCTAAAGGACGGAGCCCACAAAAGGAGATAAAGAATAAAGAACGATTACAAGGTCCATAATGTGTTAATAGGTCAAATATCTTGTAATAACATAGGCCTACCCTTTGACGGACCATAGAGTCACTGCGGGCTCAGTAGGTCGCATAGGTTTTTGGGCTTGTGATCATCCAACAGGGGCGTGCTAGGCTGTTATTTTGCATGCGATATATTTAATTTAATGTGTTTATTGTATTGGATATATTATGCATGCAAAATACTAATATGTGATTAGGTCTCGGTCATGTTAAACTTGGTTGGATCAAGTTTAAAATATTAGACCCTAAAAATAAAATAAATAATGACTCGTTATTCCATGCATTCCATCCACATAAATATAGTGACAAAGCCAATTTCACCCATACGTGATCTCATGAGTCGTGACATGTTTGAACTAAAATAAAACTGCACTATTACTGTGAACGAAGTAAATACGCACCTATTTCACTGTCTCAAGAGTCGTGGGGGGCGATAGTTTGCGTTATGATTCGGTTGATAGATTAGGACTAAAGTCAAGTAATATAATTTTCATGCCTTCCATCACAGTAATGTAGTGAGGAAGCTGATTTCACTCATACGTGGTCTCATGAGTTGTGGTACGTATGGACTAAAATGAAGCTACACAATTATTATGAACAAAGAGACTACGCTTTTATTTTCCTGTCTAAAGAGTCGTAGGGGGCGATAGTTTGCGCTATGATTCGGTTGATGGGTCGGTCTAACATCAAGTAACATAATTTGCTTGGAGTCCTCATAATCATGTGAAAACGGTGAGGCTATTACCATGTGAATCGTGAAAGCAGGACATGGATAATTTTGTCTGTGGATCTCAAGCCCACTAGGAAAAGGTTTTTCCAAAACCTCATATGAGAGTGATGGGCTCTCGTAGAAATAGTGGGAAGGTTTATGACTGAAATCCAAGTCCTTAAATTGAACCTAATATTATGATAATCTACTTATATTTTTCTGCTTATTATAAATGTCTAAGGATCCTCTTAATTCTATACTCGAGGCTAATAATATGATGAAACAAACTATTCAAATTGGCTGAGAAATATGAGGATAGTCCTCGATTTTGAGAACCAGACTTATGATTCCAGATAAGTCTCTATCTCGAACTTTGTTGGAAGGGTTCTTGCCTGGAGAACGTTCGACATTCGTAAAATTTACTCAGTGGAGTGAGAACAACAGGAAAGTACGCAATATCGTACTGGGCTTGATGAGTAATTAGAACCAAAAACAATACGAAGATATGAGGACGTCTGGTCGATAATGCACCGCATGAGAGAACTTTATGCGGTTCAGACCGGCATATTAGATATGCCGTGAAGAAGGCATTCTTTGGCGTGAGAATAATTTAGGGATCGTCCTTACGAGAGCATGGAGTGATGATGCTATCCCTAGTGGAGAAGCTCAAAGACCTCCAGGCTTATTTCGAGGAGGAAGAAACGTATGTTGACTTGATTCTACAATCACTATCCCCTTTCTTGATCAATTTATTATCAGCTATAACATGAATGGGCTTGAGGAAAGAATTCATGAGTTGATTAATATATTGGTCCAGTACGAGGCAACGATTGAAAAATCTGAGCCGTTGGTACTAGTGGGAAAAACTTCAACCTCTAAAGAGAGGGGCAAGATTATCGGACGAGAGAAGAGGAAGAAGGGTGAGACATCTTCTACTGCTGCTGGCACTTCGAGTGCTCTTGTCACACCGCTAGGTGGGGGTAAAGGAAAGAAAAAGAGAGTTCGTCAGTCAAAAATTTCGAATGATGTTTGCATTTATTGTAGAAAGAATAGTCATTGGAAGAGAGAGTGTCCTAAGGTCCTCTCCGATGAAGGTATTAATCATTAATTGAGTATTAACATAATCACCATTCTACTCTTGGTATTGGATACCAACGAATTCATAAATATGCGAATGGTTTGCAGGTGATGATGAGGAGTAGAAAAGCCAAAACAATAAGGTCCTAAGACTTAGCGATAGCGGGGTTGTTGCTGCAAAGATTGAGGTCTTGGTTAGGCTTAGTGGTGATCATATTAGGATAGTATCTATGTAACCTAGCATGATTGAAATAGTATTTTCAATTATTGTTGGACAATTTTGATTACATACTTTGATCAATAAAGTTTTTTATTTGACATTGAATGGGATTCGTAATTGTATGATGCATGCTCAAATAAAAAATAAAATGACAATCAAGAGCCCAAGCATATAGTCCTGGTAGGTCAATATATTCTAGTTGAGGAAAAGAATGAGTGATGGATTCAAAGACCACTAGAAATAAGCGTTTTGGATCCATTAGTTTTTGAAATCTTTACTAAGAAGGGAAAAGACCGCAAAAGCTCTTTTGTGGGACAAAATGAGTTTACCAGTTACACGATGGATTAGATCTAGTGTGAAATCTGTAGGTTATCTAAATACAGAAGATTAGTGCGGGGGTTCACAAGTCTAATTTTGTTCGATAAGGTTCAAAGAATTAGACTTGGAGTGGTAAGCTAAACTAATTGCAATTCGATTGGATCGAGAGGGTGTGTGTTTAGTGGAAAGTTTGAATATCGAAAATGAGAATGTGATTCTCACTTGGTGAAGTTCTTCCTAAAAGGATGACGGTTGACCGGTCTCTGATAAGGAAGAAATCAAACTAAGTTGGACTTCTTTTGATTGGTGTTTCACTGAAATAAATTAGCCCTTATTGGATGATGGAACTATTGTCCCACAAAGTATTTAAGTTGATAGGATGGTCCTATACACGTCAAGGAAATAGTAGGAGTAAGTTTTCATACAACTTCTCAAAAGCATCATTCGTAATCAATAACATCTCTAAGTGACCATATTCCAGTCCTTATTTGTCCATGGAATTGAATTTTAATCCAAAAAAACATAAGAAGGAGCAATGTGGGACATGGTTTAGAATCAATAGCTTGGAGCCTAAGGATTTACTAGAAAGTTCAAACTAGGTTTGAGACTTCACAAAATTGGAATATTTGTTTTATCAAAAGATCATACTAGGTATGATTTGATAAAATGAGCCCAAGGTTAGTGGAAGTTGATTTGAGTTTCAATGTGTTTAGTGTATAAACATCTTTCTCATTTAGAATGAGGTTAAGATGTTTGGGAAACACTAAGACACATATAAAATTGTTCATGAAATTATCCATAAAAGGAATTAGATTCCTACATTAGGGTCAAGCTGTTCAAAATTCAGTCATGGTTGACTGATGAGAAAGCTTAAGTTGTTCAAGACTCAGTTACATTTAACTGATGAGAAAGCTCAGATATTTTGGAGATCCCCTACGTTTGTGCCGAAGACAGCACGAAAGTGTTGGTTTGGTGTGTTGGACTTGATGTTTGTGTATGCTTTGGGCATGACACAACGTATATTGAGAATGCACTAATATGGCAATAGACAGTTGTCAAGAGCAGTTTTTAATACCTGAATAAGGATTAAAGAAGTGTTTATGACACAAGTTTGTGGAGACTTGATTTTGGAAGGCTAAAGCGATACTAGCTTCCAGATTCATGTGAATAATGTACAAGTCCTCAAAGTATAGTCACGTTCGGACTTGATGGTAGGCATGGTTGCTTGAAAAGATTTCAAGCAGACACTTCGTCTTAAAAGGAGAATGTTGGATAACTTTATCGAGTCGGTTTTTAAAAGTGGTGTGGATCGAAAAACAACATCGATTGGATGGATGTGCTGCCTAGCACGGCCGAGCCAATTGTAGCATTGAAGGCGGAGGACAAGGCTAGGGCGAGAGATTATGGGCCTGAGATCTCATCACAAGATCTATGAAAATTCTTTTTATAACAACCATCTACAGGCAGCGATGGTGAGGGAAATATACGATTGGACCGAGTAGATGCAGCAGAAAATAAAGTAGATCCATGAAATTGAGTCGGTATCATAGATTACTCATGTTCAGAAGGTTTTTGAGCGACATGAGTAATTGGCTTAATGGTCAAGTGGGAGATTGTTGGAATGGGTGACCAAGAACCAACTAGATTGGTTGTTTCTCATTCACCAATATTTATCAAATAATATTAGACTGATGAATATGGTAAGAGTTCATCAAGTTGCCAGTGTGTTTTGTTATGCTTACGACGGATATTGAGCGGAGTTTCAATATCACAACGAAATGCCCACATACCAACAGGTTAGTCCCGTGGAGTTTAGCTGCGCATAGGTTTGGCAGGTATAAAACCAACTTCTGAGGGTCAGTCGAAAACGTTTCAAATCGAGGACCTCGAGACAAGGTATTGAGGGTCCTATTGAGACTTGCACTAAGTACTGCAATCGTGTTTCATCGGCAGGAAACATAGGTCATCTATGCAGTTTTAGTGGGTTACTTGGCAAGGTAATCGATTGATTGAAGTGACTCGCGGGAATCGTCATATGGAAGCCTCTTAAGTCTAGCTGAGGATTAACCTAAAGGGTCACACACAAATCACTGTGGAAGTGATGGAATTAATTTGAAATTTATTCCGAAAGAAAAGAATTAATTTAATTGGATTAAATTAATTCATGGAGAAGAGAAAATAAATGATTGGATTATTTATTTGGAATAATCCATTGGATGGATAGCCCAAAAGTTTAATTGATTGGAGTAATTAAATTTTGGGCTTAGCATTTGAAATTAATTGGATTAATTTAAAATAGCTTGAGCTAATTAATTTATGGATTGGATTCATTAATTAATTAATAGATGGGCTTGTTTAATTAATGGATTGGATTCATTAATTAATGGAGATGAGCTTAAACTAATTAGTTAGACTAATTAATTTGGGTTTGATTAATAAATAAGATTTATTAATTGAGTATACTTGGGCCTGTGTATATTTAATTAGATTAAATATTCACATGGATTTTTTATTGGGTATTTTATTTAATTAGATTAAATAATAAAATCAATAGATTATTATTGAGCTTAATTTAATTTTGTTGGACAAATTAAAATAAGTCCGGTCCAAATATTAGGTGTGTAGAAGTATAAAAGACTAGGTCTTTTATACGCACTATAATAGCATGTCATCATAAAGCTCTTTCTCTCCTCATGAACAGCCATAGCCACGAAATTTTACTCCCATTTTTCATAATTTTGGGTTCTCATTGAATTAGATTCAAGTTGAGAACGAGAAGAAATCGTTTGTACTAATCGATAGTGTAAAACGGTTTCGGTTTCTTCCATCGGATCTAATCCGTTGTAGCTAGAAGGTTAGATCCACTTCTAATGATGTAGTGTGGACTATCTTTAGAGGAGTTCTACACTTGAACCGTCTAAGTGAACTGATCCGGAGAAGGAGAGGAGTCAACGCTTGTAGTTGTACGACAAAAATGACGAAAGGTAAATTAGATTTATGTTTTTCCGCTTCTTGTCTTTTGTCGTGTATTCTTGACCTATGTATTTATATTATACACCCAAACACCCGGCAATAATCAAGGGTACACCCCTTGATCGGGATTTGTTCTCTGATTTATCGTATTTTTCGCACTTCCGCCGTGCTTCCCAGGCTGATCCACTCCCTTCATTTTGGGAAACAAAGATCCATTAGGATATAGCCTTTGAAATAAAACCATTAGAGGTGTTGGACGAATTTTGGGATGGCATAAAGTAGCCATTATAATTTAGCCGTTGAAATTTTGGGGCGAAATTTGAAACAACTATTTGGGACTATATTTGAAAGAACATTCTGTTAGAAAAATGGACCTTCATCTCTCTGTGCCAACTAAATTTCAAGTCGTCCCAAATGTCGTCTCAAATTTGGGACGGCAAGCATGTTGTCTCAAGCGTTGTCTCAAGCTATTACCTACCCAAACCTTGGGACGACATTTGAGACAATTTGGGACAATTACTTTTTTTGGTCTGATTTTGGGATGGAGTTCACGACAAACTTTTTATTTTGGGATAGTAGGTGCCAGTGCAAGGCCTTTCATTCCAAATCCGTCCGATTTATCCCAAAATCGTCAAAAATTGCAATAAAAATTGGGATAAATGTTAGCCATCCCAAAATTCATCCCAATAACGCCCTTTTTCTTGGAGTATATATATAACATCTGCTTTATTCTTAATGGTTAATTACAAGTAAATCCTCTCCAGAAAAGTGAAATTATACTTTTTGTAAAAGAACTTTGAAGTTACATTTGCACACCCTTCAGGAATTCTTCATTTAAAATTACACCTATCCCATTAGAGCTGGGCCAAAAAATGTTGATCTCAACCAAAAGTATTCCGTATTCAATTAATGACTATATGACTAACTTTTTCATTCACAACGACTACTTTTTATCTAATGAAAACAATTTGAAAATAATATTTATTTCAGTTAGATCATTTTGACTTTTGTATATTATATTTACCTCTTTATAAGTTTAAAAAGTTGTTAGGGTATTTTTGTCAATAAATTATAAAAAATTCTAAATGGGGGGTAAAGTTATAAGTTAGCGTGTAAACTTTTTGTTGATATTTCATTCAAACCCAAGAAAGAGTGGTACAATCATTAGTAGAGAACTCTCTAGGGATGCAAGTGTAATTTAAATCTTTTTTGGGAGTAAAATCTAATTTCATATTCTTAGTGGCGGGGGGGGGGGGGGGTTAAGTATATTAGTGCTAAGTATATTAACTGTTTACCTGGAGTTGGAAGAAAAGGGACTGCCCCTAAATACCATCCCCTCAGTTTTCTATTCAGAGGGTGTTTGGATGAGTTTATAATTTTTTTAAATATTTTATAAAATGTTTGAAAGTTTATAAGATATTACAAAGTATTTAGTAAGGTTTTTATGATAACAACTTATAAACTGTAAAATAGAATATTAGGAGTTGTTGGCTTATTTTAAAATCTTAACAAATTCCTTAAAATTAGTTACAAATTTGCCAAAGCAAATATCTTATAAGTTGCATAATTTTATTTTAGGGTAAATTGCATAAAACCCCCTGTATTTTTAAAATTAAGCTGAAAACCCCCTGTATAAAAAAAATAGGCAAAAAGCCCCCTGTGTTTTCATAAACCTAGCTTACTTGCCCCTCTCCGTTAAAATCACTTAACGCCGTTAGTATTTTTTATCTAATGAATGTTATGCCCTTTCTATTATATTTTATTTCTTATTTTGATGACCGTTGGATTTTTTTGATGAAATAAAAGCCATTAGATCTTGTCAACTCATCTCAACCGTTAGATTTATAAAAGATTAAAGGTTTAGATTCAATTAATTTTTAAATATAAATTATAAACATATTTATAATTAACAATTAATTTTTTATTTTAAAAAAAATAATAAAACTAAAATTAAATCCACCCCCCACCCACATCCCCCTCCCCCCCCCACAGCCCCGCCCGTCCCCTCCCTACCCTCCGCCACCAACCTTCTACCGCCGCCCAGCCCAACCTCCTCCCCCGCCATACAGCCGGTCACCTTGGGGGAGGGGGGGGGGTGACGCCGACGTCTCCGTCGCCCCCCCAATCTGGGCAACCGCAGCGCGGTCGCCTACCCCTGGGCAACCGCGGTCGCCGTCGCCCATGGGTAGATCAGGGCGACGCGTCGCCGGCGCCCAATTTTTTTTTTTTTTTTCTAAATTTTAAATTTTAGGATTTTTAGAGAGTGTTAATTTTAATTTTAAGTTAACACAAATTAGAAAACTAATTTATATATTTTAAACTTAAAAATAATTAAAAAAAATATAAAAATTTCATTTGAAATACACCGCCGTCGCCCAATTTCTTTTTTTTCTCTAAATTTTAAATTTTAGGATTTTTAGAGAGTGTTTAATTTTAATTTTAAGTTAACACAAATTAGAAATCTAATTTATATATTTTAAACTAAAAAATAAATTAAAAATATAAAAATTTCATTTGAAATACTTAAAATGGTGATTTAAATCTATATACTATTTATAGTAAATAATTTAATTTATTTGAATAAAATTAAATCATAATTACTTTAGTTAATAATATAAATTAGTTTTCTAATTGTTTTAGTTAATAATATATAATTATTATAGATAATTAACATTGTATATAAACTTTTATATTGTGATATTTAATATAACTTTTCAATTCAAATTATAAATATTTAATATTTTATATATTTTTGTATTTTAATTTAAATAAATATATTTAAGGATTAAATTATTTATTTTTTCAGAATGGTAGAAATAATAAAAACACAACAACAATCTTAAAACAACACAAAAAAGAATAAATGTGTGTGATTGTACAAGTGAACAAGGGTATATTAGTTATTTTTGGTTCAAAAAGGGTTAAAATATGTCAAAAACCAATCCACTTTACATTAAGGGCGAGTGAAATACACCTTCCGTTAGAAACTAACGGAAGGGGGTTTTACGCAGGATTTTTGAAATCACAGGGGCCTTTTAGCTTATTTTTAAAACACAGGGGAGTTTTTAGCTAATTTGAGAAAACCCAGGGGGGTAATATGCAATTTACCCTTTATTTTATGCAAACACTTCATAAACTTATTTTTAAAATAAGATTAACATTTATACGCTCTAAAAATATCTTATAAAATGTATGAACTCATAAAATATTTTAAATAAGCTTAGAGGGTGTTTGACTAAGCTTTTTAAAACATCTTATAATCTCCTACATATTATAAAATGTTTTAAGAGCTTATAAGATGTTGGATCTTTTTGAAGATAAGCTCCTAAAGTGTTTGGCTAAAATAATATGTTAAGACTTATAAGATGTGAAAAACATCTCAAAAGATGTTAGGGTGTTTGGCATAATAAGGTCTTCTATTAGTAAAATGATCAAAAAAAACATATATATACTATTAGAATAAAATAAGTTGTTATTTCTTAATATATTTTATATTTAAATATTTTAAAATATTTTCATAAATAGTTGACATTAGTTTAACTCCAAATAAAAATTTAACAGATAATTTATTTTTCAAAAAAAAATGAATTATTACCTAAAATTTTTGCCAGTCAAATATTAACATAGATATATAATTAATATTTTATTTATCAATAACTATTTTTAGTTCTAAAATTTTAATATCTTGAATTATTTTTCAATAATATAATTTCAATAGCAATTTTTTTTAGGGTAAATTATATTTTGCCATCCGAACTATGATCGTTTTTACACTTTGGCATCTAAATTTTTTTTGTGTCAATTACCATCTGAACTTTACAAAATTTGACACTTTATCATTATAACTATTTTTCACCAAGTTTTTGTTAAAAAAAAAATCATATGCAATGCACATGTGATATTTAAAGGTCATTTGATGTGCTATTTTTTACATATGCACAGCATGTGATGTTTTTTGATAAAAAAATCACCAAAAAGACGATCATATATGGTAAAGTGCAAATTTCGCAAAGTTGAGATGGCAAATTGACACAAAAAAGAGTTTAGATGCCAAAGTGTAAAAATGGACATAGTTCGGATGGCAAAATGTAATTTACCATTTTTTTATGCTAACTATGTATAATAGTTTATTATTGAATAATGAAGCATTTTTTTTTAAAAATAAATAAAAATAGATAAAGTTCTTTAATATCCTAGAAAGTGTGTGTGTGTGTGTGTGAGAGAGAGAGAGAGAGAGAGAGAGGGATATTTTTGTCTCATTACATATTAATTTTATATAGCTTAAAAGATCTTTTAACAAAAGTTAGAAATGTTAATTTTTTTAAAAGAGTTTGTACAATTTAAAACATGTTATTTTGAGATTTTATAAACTCTTTAAATTTTTTTTTGCCAAACACTGTTTTTGAGCTTACAAGCTCTCAAATAACTTATAAGATATTTTGAGGAGCTTTCAAGTTTAGCCAAACACCCTTAGTCTTAAAGAGTATTTGACTAAACTTATTTAAAACATCTTATAAGTTTCTACATATTATAAGACGTTTAAAAGCTTATAAGATGTTAGTTCTTATTTTCAAAATAAATTTCTAAAATATTTTGATAAATTAGATGCTAAAATTTACGAGATGTTTTCACATCTTATAAGATGTTACTCATTTGGCATTATAAGATCGTAATATTAATAAAATGATAAAAAAAAGACATGATATCATTATAATTGGATAATTATCTATTTATTGATATTGTTTATCTAAGTCTTTTTAAAATATATCCGCAAATAGTACATATTAGTTTATTTTCAAATAAAAGTTTAAGAGATAATCTTTTATCCAAAAATAAAAAGTATTACCTAAACTTTTACATCAAAATAATATATATGTATGTTCATGCTAATTAAATATTAATATAGATATATAATTGATATTATTTTGTTAATTGCAATTTTTAGTCAAATAACTTTTAATATCTTAAATCTATATTTTTTAGTAAATATAACATTAATAGCAACCTTAGTTTTGTTTAATTATTATAATTCATTATTAAATAATGAAGTATTTTCTCTTTTTCGAATTCAAGAACATTTAAATATAAAAATATTTAAAATTCGACACAGTGTGAGTGTGTGTGTGAGAGAGAGAAGGTCCAATATTTCTAAAGTGCACATTAGGTATCGAAAATTTTAAAAGAATGAAATTTTTTATCAAAAGTAATAAAGCATACCAAAACTAAGTGAGGCTTCAAAAGATGGATCCCTTCCCCTTAATAAAAGGGATAAATTACAACCACATTTCAAAAATTCGACATAATTACAAGTATTTTAAAAAATTATAATACCCTCTACATTTTAGTATCAGTGTAACGGCAAGCCCATTCCTTTAGCCGCTGTTAGATTTTAATCCAAATTTATGGTGAACTAACTAAAATCCCCATTTTGATTATAAATTATAATTTATATATTTTTAAAAATTTAAAATATTTTTCTGGACTAATATTATAAATTATAATTTATATATTTCTTAAAAAAATTTGAAATATTTTTATGGACTAATATGCCCTATGGATGATTTATTTTAACTCATGCTTAGATTTTTTTTATTATAATTTCTCAAATAATTGTTTTTAATAAAAAAAGAATCAACAACGGAGGGTAAAGTAGTAATTTTCACCTCCCCGTCCATAGCTATATAACTATTTTTCATTTGAGGGAGGTACGTATTTATAATTTTTCAAACAACGAAAACGTATTTTATAATTATGCAAAATTCTAGTATAGTTAACTGTGTAAATTACTCTAATAAAAGAGTACAGGTAAATGAAGAAATGCAAGTTAAGAAAATAACAAAGAGTCACTGAAATATCTCCAAAACAATACTTTGAGGAACATCTTCCAAATGTGTGTGTGTGTGTGTGTGTGTGTGTGAGTGTTAGGACCACAACAAGCTTGCAAGCATCCAAAGACAGACTCCCATGTGACTGCAACTTGCCTCTGTTTGTTCTTCAAAATTGTCCTAACCTCCTTTCCTCCCAATCAACATTGCCACTGCCTCACAAAAACAGGACATATATGAAAATTCCTCTGAATTATTCACATTATCCACAAAACAATCCCAATGCGGTATAAATGAGTGCTGCTGCTGTATCTACACTCTTGTCCACATTGATTACATGTTACTTTTAATCAATACCAGCCGTCGTGACACGTAAATTTTCGCGTATAAAATTTTTAGATATATGTATCAAAAAAATTTCTACATTTCTAATTTGAATCACACTTTTTCAGGCAAAATTTCACTTTTGGTCCCACTAAATAGGGTCATTCTCACTTTTGGTCCCGAGCTTTACGGGCTCAACACTTTTGTCCCAAAGTCCTAATTTTTTAACATATTTGGTCCTATTCCGTTAAAATTAATGGAAACAATCACGTGCTGTCAACTGTTTAGAATTAACGGAGCAGGACCAAATATGTTAAAAAATTAGGATTTTGGGATTAAAAGTGTTGAGTTTGTAAAGCTCGAAACCAAAAGTGATAATAGCCCTATCTAGTGGGACCAAAAGTGCGATTTTGCCCACTTTTTCATGTCAGAAAATGAGGCAGCATAGTCCGAAGAGGGACAACCCAATAACTGAGGTGTTGGTTCGGAATTTATTGGACATATGAGTAAGTAAGTGCGTGTTTGGGTGAAAAAAAATAATAAAAAAAAATAACTTATATTCATACAATAGAATGTAACATCCTTTTTTATTCAAGAAAAAATGAAAATTAAAAACTTTAGTACCAAAGAAATGAAAGCATGAATTTATGTATTTTAAGAAAAAATAAATTAAAAAATGTATATGTCCTAAGAAAATTGTACTGGTAATAAAATGAGTAGAGCAAGAGACCAAAGAAAAAGAAAGAAAGAAAGAAGCCCAATAGAATGAAGAGCCCAATTGTAAAATCGGGCCTGATTTGCCCATGAACATATCAGATGATCCTAAACTGCTAATATTTAATTTCTTGAAGAATATTTAATTCTGGTAGAAGATATTCAATTTAGAATTCTATATATTTATAATTGAAAAATAAAATAAAATACTTACGTAGATCTTATGTTATATAAATTATTTTACATGCAATGAAAAGATAACCGATAAAAACTACAAGCTTGCTATTGAATTTGTTTGGTTCTAAAAACTATTTTATCCTCTAATTTTTTAATTATTTTTAGAAAAATAAAAATTTAATAATTTTAACTAAAATGAGCCGTACGAAAGATAACTATAATTCCACAATATGTACTTTATATTGAGTACAAAATAATTATTATGTTGAATATAATTTTGTACTAAATGATAGTTTCCTATGATCAATTATTAATATATAATAAAAGGAAAAAATCAAAGTACCCCGTGTGATATTGAAAATGTTTAAAAATTTATTTGAGAAAAATAAACTATCAATTACATTTTCTGTGATATGAAAAAATAATAAAAAAACCCCTTGAGACTCGATTGACTAGGGGTTATTGTTCATAACATGAGGGTGATTTTTTATATTTAAATTTTCATAGGGGGATTTTTGATATTTTTTCATACCACAGGGGGGTCAAAATGAATTTAACACTGTAATAAAATATCAGCTTTATAAATTCAAAATTTTAAATAGTTTATATATATATATATAGATATTTTAATACTTATTTATGAAGTATATATGTTCATCTATACTATATAAAAAGAAAAGAGGCTCCATACTCACAAACGGCGGTTAGTGACACCGTCGCACTAATTTTTTGTAAAGTTAAAAATACCCTTCACTAATAAAATAACTAATTCATTCTACTTTTTCAAATTATTCATTAACTAATAAATTAGCTTTCTTTTCTTTTTCTTTTCTTTTTTTTAATATCATGTATTGATTTATTTATTTTGCTCTTATTTATAATATATTTTAAAAAATATAAAAAATTATTTATTATATGCACGCAGAAACGGCGTGCCACAACGACTAGTATACTATAATGAATCTATAGTACTTAAAGCACGGAGACGTTTTTGGAGAAAAAGGTGAATAAAAATAATATTATTTTACCAGTATTTTCAAAACTTAAAACACAATGTTTTTGTTTTTCTCAAAATTATATTGATCTTATCAATTTAAGTGGTAATTCCATATCTTAATTATAGATATGTATTCCATTAGTAATATAAAAAAACAGATTGTAAATAATGAAGTAAATATGTCAATGAGAAATTATTTTGCAAACAAATGTGAAATTGAGCAAAATTTATGCAGGAAAAGCCAAATTCATTGTAAAAGTAGGTAAAATTACACTTTTAGTCCTATAACTTTAGGTCATTAACATTTTTTAATTCTGTAACTTACTCCATTTACATATTTGGTCCTTTTTTGACGAATTTTGTCATGGGCATATCACATTTGGTCATTTTTTAATAAATTTAGTCCTGTATTGATAATTTTGGTCCTAACGACTCATAGTTGATTGACAAAAAATGAGATTTATTATAATGTGAATTGGACCAAAATTGTCAATACATGACTAAATTTGCCAAAAAAAGACCAAATGTGAGATACCCAGGACTAAATTCGTAAAAAAAAAAAAAAAACTGAATGTGTAAATAAAGTAAGTTACAGAACTAAAAACACTAACGACCTAAAGTTATCAGATTAAAAATGTAATTTTGCCGTAAAAGTATTATGACATATTTTCAAAATATACGTTTTATGTTCCCTTAACTTTTTCAAGAAGACCAAACTTTTCTACATAAGAATATTATTAAAGTATCAAATAAGTATGATTATTTTAGTGACCATTTAACAATCAACACTCTAAAGAATTTGAATTTGAAAAAGAATAAACTAAAAGAAAATAAATAATTGCATTAAATAAAATAAAAAATAATAAGCTATACAATTTAATGAGGAAGAATAATATTATTATTTTTTTTCAATAAAACAATGCGAAATAATCAATTTAATTTTTCTAAATAAAGTAGATTTAGTAAAAATAAAAAAAAAAAATACACAAAACAAATTCTGATAAGAATTTAATTCATTATCTTGTTATCATGAATCCAATCTTCCTCTCTTCTATGTACATTGCTTTGGTCTTTATTTTTAAAACTTTGAAAACTAAAAAAATTACTGTTGGCTACCAAATTAACCACTATAACTAAAAATTATTACTAAATAATTATTATTAATCATGATTATATAAAATTGATACAAAAAACTAGTTTTTCCACCATAAAAAAGTTATTTACCACCATAAAAATATTTGTCATAATTTTCGCTATTATCGCAAAAACTACGACCAACAACCGTTGCATTGTCGTAGTCAATGACTATTTGCAACAATTATTTATTATTAACCATGACAATCGAACATGGTAACATTTTTTATTTCTTGTAGTGGAATGATATCTATTTATCTATTCATTTCTTTTTCTTTTTTTTAAAGAAAAAGCGAGATGTAAATATATAAGAACAAAAATACCAAAATGATTAATTTTAAAGGAGTCTACATATATTTAGATATTAATATTAAAAGCACAATATACAAAGTATTGAACGCAGCATTGATTGAGAATATTAAGAAAATTTAGTATTTATATAATTATAGAAGTTTGTGGATGCAAGATATTTTAGAAAAATATGGAAATTGAGAGAAGTTTTAAGAAAGTCCTACACAAAGATGTGGAACCTTTTACAACTTTCAAACTTTTTTTAGAGCTCCGAACCACTCCATTAAATTAATATTCACCGTTCACTTGAAGAGCCCAAATATATAAATATTGAGTAGGAGTTCATTTTAATATAAAGTTTCGGTATCAAAATTTTATCACTAATTCTTTTTTACTTATTTGTTATTTATCTTTTTTCAAATTAATTTATCGTAATACATAAATATTAGTATTTTGAGTAAAAATTAGATTTATCGATAAGAAATTAAAACTCTTTTTCGCTAATTACTATGCTTTTAAAGCCTCATCATAATTCCAAACCCAAACCTTCTAAGTTCATAAGTTGAAATCCGCTTTGCACGAGTCAGTACTGTAAATCAAATGCGTGAAAACAGTTACAATATTGTCCATTGGTCAGAGTGCATCCAAATTCTAATGGAAGGATCTAAAGATTTTAGCTTCTTTATTTCACCAATTTTCTTTTATTAATTATGTTTTTTTTACTTTCTTCTATTAGCTTTTAATTCTATAAATAGGGGGCTTTGTGATGAATTAATCAAGAAATGACACTAGTAATTTTCTCACGCTCAATCTCTCATTAGCAACCCCCTCTATTTTTCTTTCTTCTTCTTAAGCTTCCATTTTGAGTGTTCAGTATTTTACAACTTACCTGTCATCATCTGAGCCTCCTATTCTCAAGGGGATGCCTAGGTTTTATTTTCCTCAGGGTTTATTCCTTGGGGAGTGCCCTTCCCTTTGTCCGAAATGAGCATGTTTGGATAGATTTTGATTGACTTGGTATGATTAGTACCTTATTTGGAAATGCGGAGGATGCCTTTAGGTATAGGACCTTTGTTTAAGATTCGTAAGATACCCTTGGCCTAGGATGTTATTGGGAGTTGCAAGATGTCCTTGACCTAGGACATTATTGCGAGTTGGAGGATATCCTGGGTCCAAAATGTTGTTGAGGGTTGGAGGATATCTTTATGGATAGAATTTTTGTGAGTTGTGTATATTACAAGGTCAGTTTAGTATGTGTCCTTCCTCGTCCTCTAGCTCGTAGGCTCCTTTCCCTATTATTTTAGTGACCTTGTATGGTCCCTCCCATTTGGATCCAATTTTCCAATAGGCTTCAAGGTATCTACCCTCTGCAAGACTAGGTCACCGACCTAGATGTGTCGAGCTTTTACTCTTCTGTTATGGGCGTTTATTATGATGCTTTTGTATCTTTGCATGAGGGCAAATGCCATTTCTTGTAATTCCTCTGCAAGGTCCAGGTGTTCTTTGAGTAATTGGTCATTATCCTCCTCGGCAAATTGTAATATTTGTGGGAGGGTATCCTGCTTCTACGGGGATGATGGCCTCGATCCCATACACCAAGGTGAAAGGATTCTCTCCTATGGGCCCTCAAGGGTGGTTCGGTCAGACCATAAAACATTGGTTAATTCTTCTACCCATTGCTTCCTGCCTTGTCCAATCTTTTTTTGATTTCTTGTATCAATATCCGATTTGTGACCTCCACCTATTCATTGGCTTGAGGATGTGATACAGACTCTATTTTATAGGCAACCTTTTACACCATTTCTGTAACTTCCGATCTTGGAACTATCTACCGTTATCGGAAATAATCTCCCGCGGCAGCCCGAAACGACACACGATGTTTTTCCATATAAATTTCATGACTTCGCCTTCGGTTATGCGGTTAAGTGGTTCTGCTTCTACCTACTTTGTGAAATAATCAATTGCAACTAGGAGGAACTTTCTTTACCTAGGTGCCATTGGGAATGGTCCCACTATATCCATCCCTTATTGGGAAAAAGGGTAGGGGGATAGCATGACGTTGAGGGTTTCAGCCGGTTGATGTATGAAAGAGGTGTGCTACTAACACCTCTCGCATTTGCTCACCAGTTCTCGTGCATCCTGTTTCATGGTAGGCCAGAAGTACCCTACTCGCAAGGCTTTGTTGGCCAGCGCCCAGGTTCCAATGTGAGATCCACAACATCCACTATATATTTCTCCAAGTACATGCACGCCTTCTCTTTCGGAGAGACAACAAAGTAACGGGTGGGTGAAGGATTTCTTATATAGCATGTCTCCTTGTATTAGGAAACGGGTTGCCCTGGTCTTTATCTTGGTGGCCTCCCATCTTTTTTTTAGGAGGTGTCCCTCTTCCAGCCATCGTAGTAAGGGTGCCCGCCAGTCGTTGTCATCCAATCCGATGACCTGGATATTGAGTGGGATCCTAGGTTCAGTCAAATGTTGTACTGTAATACGTCGCATTTTGCAATCTTCTAATGCGTTGGCTAGTTTAGAGAGGTAGTCAACTTTGTGTTGTCTTCCCTAGGAATTTGTTGTGGTTGAAAACTTTTGAAATTTGCTTTTAGTTCTTCTATCTGCTGGAGGTAACGGACCATGCTTTTGTCTTTGGCCTCATATTCTCCTGTCACTTGCTTCACTATTAGTTGTGAATCAAAATAAGCTGTGAGGTGTGAGGCGCCTGCATCCTGAGCCATCTTCATGCCTAATGCTAATGCTTCATATTCAGCTTTGTTGTTTGAGGCTTTAAAGTCAAATTTTATCGCAAATTCCATGTCCTCTCCTTAAGGAGAGGTGATTACTATGTCTGCCCTACTTCCCTGTACGGTAGATGACCCGTCCACATGTAGTAGCCAAGTTTTTTCCTCTAAGATTTTCTCTTGAGCCAGTCCCGTTATTTTGAATATGAAATCCGCCAATGTTTGGGCCTTAATGGTAATCCGAGGGAGGTATCTACCCTACGAACCCATACAGAGACGTATCTACCTGGGCTAGGGGGACATCTCCTAATTGCATCTGGTCATATGCTTCTCCAAACAGTATGTTCGCCGAGCTACCTGAGTTGATGAAGACACGTCCGATCTCATAGTTAACCAATAAGGCCGTAATAACCAAGGCATCATTGCTGTTTATCCTAGGTCCTCGTTGTTCTTCTCGTCCAAATTGGATAATAGGGGTATCTTCTATGGGCCCTACTTTTATTACTTCTTTTGTAATTACTTCGTAAGCCTCTCTTAGTCTTCCTAGTTTTATGTGAATCTCCTCGTATGGGCCCTCCTACGATCATCCTTATTACACCTCTCCTAGGCAGGTCGCTATTTTTGTTTTTATCGTCTACCGCAAACCTAGTCACTCCTTGATCGGATATTTAAGGGCTGACGTTTTTACTTGCTCTGTTCATCTCGTATTTTTTATATGGCCCGATACCTCTGGTTTTCTCCCCGCATATATATTCATGTAGATACCCATTTTGAACCAATCGTTCGATCTCGTTTTTCAGGTGCCTGCATTCCTCGGTGGTGTGCCCATAGTCGTTGTGGAAGTGACAAAATTTGTCTGACTTGGGACGTTGAGGTCCATCTTTTTAAGACCTAAGTCGCGCTAATAAACCCTTGCCCTCCACAGCTATGAGCGCTTAGGTTATAGGGACAGTTAGCAAAGTGTACACCGTGTTTATCCTTTGCCAGACAGGCTTTTTATCTTTGAAGTCTGTCTTAGGCTTCTTGGAGGATCCTTCTTCCTTGCTTTCCTTCCTCTTCTCTCCTCGTCCTTCCCTTTTATAAGCCTGGGTATCTTCCATGTTGATGTACTTGGTTGCCCGGGCTAAAAGGCCGTCAAATCTGGCGGTCGATTTCTTGGCCAAAGATTTGAAAAAGTCTCCATCTAGCAGTCCTTGTGCAAAGGCGCTAGTCTTGACCTCCTGGGTGGCTGAAGGGACTTCCAAGGAAGCTATGTTAAACCTCTGGAGATATTGTTTCAGTGGTTCTCCCTTTTTTTGGCGGATAGAGAAGAGACTTAGTTCAGTCTTCCATTGTCTTTTACTGCTGGCAAATTGGTGTAGAAAAAGGGAGCAAAACTCTTGAAAGTTTCCTATTACAGCGAGATGCAGCTGATTAAACCATTGTTGCGCAGCCCTGGCAAAGGTGGTGACAAAAACTCGACACTTAATGCCGTTAGTGTATCAGTGCAGCAACGCCACATTTTAGAAATGCGACAGGTGTTCTTGTGGGTCAGTAGTGCCATTATACTCTGCTATAGCCGGAGTTCGACAATTCACAAGTAATTTGTCCGCCATTACCCTTCGGTGAAGGGGATGCCTGCTTGTTCCTCTGTAGGTGCTCCCATCATTTGATATTGGACATCTTGTAGCCCCTTCTGTATGTATTCAAATCTGGCCAACCATTGTGGTAGGATGTCCCCTATCGGAGCAGCCTCCATGGTGTTCGGGACCTCTGGATTAGAGGGCTCAAGCACTATTGGAGCTAGATCTACCTGTTCAGGAAAATGATCACTTCGGGGTGAGTTACTGCCGCACCAGAACTAGGACTGCTAATTGTTCGTGTATTGCCGAAGTGATCATCTGTTGAATGGCTCCTAAGAGGGCTGAGGACAGTTCCACAAGAGGGGTGTCCGAGGAGACACATTGTCCCGGATGTTCATTCAATGTCTCCGTTAGCCCAGGAGGCGTTAGCAGCATCAGCCTGGGAGTAGGGGTTAAACAAGCGCCTGAGACAACCTGTAGAAATCCATGCGAAATCCTATTAATGCAAACTCAGAAGGCCGGGGTGTTGACACATTCCTCTATCCAGTGACTAAACATACTGGGAAACCCACATAATTGTAAAACAACAAGAAAGAAATCCCACTCCAGTGTGTCATATGTCTTACGCAAGTCTACCTTCAACGCACATATCTAAGGTAGCCGTTGTTGGTTATAACCTGCAAACAGCTCCGGAGCTAACAGAATATTATCCCCTATAGACCGTCTTGGAATAACGCATTCTAAGAGGGGCTAACAATACTATCCAAAACCTTACTCAATCGCTGCACTAGAATCTTTGTGATGACTTTATAAATAACATTACAACATGAGATAGGACAAAAATCAGCAACAAGAGAGCGTGCTCGTACATTGGGAATAAGATCGAGTAGAGTTACGTTGACTTGCTTTAACAACCGACCTGTGACAAATGCCGTTTTGATATCATCTTGCGCCACTGGTTTGATGAGTGCCATGGATTCCTCATCAGTTAGCACATATCTAGCCCATGATCTCAAATGCCTTAGATCAATGAACCGACGCTTCCTGTCACCACCCAACAGACGTTGGTAGAAAGATAGGAACTCATTGACAACTCCCTCGGGATTAGTGTGTGTTTGGCCCTCCTCATCCATGACTTGAAAGACCCGCTTGGATGCTCTCCTCGTGGCTACCTTACAGAAAATTCAGGAGCACTGGTCCCTACCTTTGAGCCACTGCAGTTTTGCCCTCTGCTGTAGCATAATCTGCTCAAGTTTGGTGGCTTTGAGAAAGACAAGTTTACAACAATGTTCCAGTCTGATCAACAACTCATCATGCCGATCTGTCTGCAATAGGTTCTGCACTGTAGCCAGAAATTCTGCTACTAACTTGACATTCAGGGATAGGTCCCCTTTTTTCCTCCTTAATCTTCGAAACACAGGTTTCAAAGCCTTAAGCTTCCATGTTACCGCATATACGGATGTTCCTTCTATATGGTGATGCCAGACATTTTGCACAGAAGGAATAAACTCCAAAGATAATGTAAGATAGTTATCAAATCGAAACATGCTTACATTAGGAGCACTAGTGTCCCCTCGCACCAATAGAGGGGAATGGTTAGACGTCCGAGGTGTGAGACTCTAATAATACGAAGTAGGCTATTGATGTAGTCAATCATCAGTAACAAGAAAGTGGTCCAACCGCTTCCACAAGCTACGATTTCCCTCACTGCAGTTGTGCCAAGTAAATAGTTCACCCTGCATCGGTAAATGGATTAATCCTGTTTCATTTATACAATCCTGGAATTCATGCATTGCTACATGTATATCACTAGAAGCACCACAGACTTTGTTCATATCAAGAACTGTATTAAAATCCCCACCAACTATCCACGGATCATTGGTGATTAATCGGGCAAGTAGTCGGAGGTGTTGCCATAGCTCACGCCTAAGCACTCCATCATTAGCACCATACCCTATAGTCACTAACACAGTTACATGAGAACATCTCAAATGCAAGTGACAATGTATATACGGTACCCCTATATCCAAAACATCAACACCAATCATATCGCCATCCTATGCAAGCTAAATACGATTTCATGGCTCATTATAATCAGTAAACCATTTCCAACGAGGCAATAAGCTATTTTGAACTCGAGAAATATTAACAGCAGATACTCTGGTTTTGAAAAAAACAAGAAATTGTAACCTAAATTCAGAGACTAGACCTACCACCGCCACCAGATGATCTCTACAATTCAGGCCTCGGACATTCCAAATAGCTGCATTCATCATCTATCATGCTGTGAGGGGCTGCATTGCTTAGGACCCCGTTCGAAAGATTCTGCATCATCAGCATCGAATAGAAGAACATCAAAAGGATTATAAACGGCCAGTTCTTTACCCTTCTCAATCGGTTTAAGTGACGTTGCCTGTTGTTCTACCGAGATCGTAGCCTGATCCGTTGGCAGGGTTGGCGGATCTGTGGCCTCCTCCACAATTATGCTTCCGGAATCTACTTTATCCATTGGTTTAGCAGGCAAGGTGGACTTCGTTGTACGTACATAGCCACAGGTGGTTTCAGTACCAATTTGGCCTCTGGGCAAGAACTAGTGGAGTGGCCTAGCGACTGACGTTGTGTGCACTTCGGTGAAAGCCACTCATACTCTATATCCACCTTACAAGGGACCTCACTCCCATCCTCCTTTGGACTCATAATGATGAGTGCTTTGGCAATTTTGAGGCAATATCCAACATTACGCATATACGAGCGAAATCCAGTCTTATGCATGCTCTCGTGATATCATCAGGATACAATGGCCACCCAATTCCACTCACCACCGTACTAAGGCCGTCCGTGGTCCATAATTCGATCGATAAGTGATGAAGTTTGATCCATACAGGAACATGCGTATGTTTATGTTTACGCAAGACCATACCCGATTCCCATTTCTGAAGCACAATTGGCAGCCCCTGGAACAGCCAAGGCCCCCCTTCAATTACTTCTTCCATGGCAGCTTTCGATTTAAATCGGAAGAAATAAAATCCAGTGGAAGTAGCCGTTATGTCCTTGACAGCCGACCAAACAGACCGGACATAGGCATTGAGATAACGAAAATACAGTTTATGTCCTAGAAAGTAACCCATGGCAGTGCATTCCCATCGACGACAGCCCGCCTCACCACATCCAAAAAAGGCTACACAATGATCTCACCATTTTGAATTGTCGGGGTAACATAGGACAACGTTTTCCTAAACGAATTATTAAACGCAGCAACAAACGTATCTCGTGTATCAAAAGCCGAATCATGAGCGTCTAAAGGTATGTTACCAATGAAAATGCATGTTGTTGGCGGCATGTTAGGCGACTTCGTAGCACCATGCACAGGTCCATGCACATTCGGAACTTTAGTAGTCATGAAGGTTGGCGGCACAGTCGGAATCACAGGAGCAACTTCCACATGAGTAACCGATGCTCCATCGTTGGTAGGAAGCCTTGTCGTACGTGGCAAACTCCTAGGCGGGCATCCATCACCATCTATGGGTCTGTGCATGGATCATTGCACGATCGGATCAAAGGGATCACCATCCAAAGTCGATACTCCCATCCGTGGTAGGCCAATTAGACATGGCAAAACCTAGGAAAGCTATCGTACCATTCTCGGATGGGAAGATCATCCAACAACAAAAGGCATGGCCTCAGCCATAGGAGCATCATTCCTAAGTGAGTAATCGGAGCTCCCATCCTTGGTAGGGGAACCTACCATACAGGCGAAAAACGAGGGAAACTTAGAGGCACCACCAAGAATCCCCCTTCAACGATCAAGATCAAGATCAAGATCAAAGAAAACGAGACGTCCGCGTATCCGTACACGATGGGGTTCTAGGTACCCGTCGTGGAAGCGCATAGGAGTGGGCGGCTAAAAAACCGAGTAGCTTGGCAGTTGCACGCACCACCAGCACGCCGTTAACCAAGGCGGCATCCACCAGGCACAGGCATTCATCCCCAAACTTCTCGATCCATCGCCGTTTCAAGTCATTTCAATGCGACCAAGGAGTCATCATCCCCATCATCAATCAACCCTACCTTAACAAGGGAGAGGAATTCCTTCATATTGAATTCAAGGAATCCATTTCCCGTTGTGAGCGCAAGGGGTTGTGCAAGGGTTGTCTTCGCCGTAACTTTCAAAGTACGTGTCGTTACTACCGCCCCAAACCACCCTCGTATGAACCCTCATCACCATGCCCGCCGCCATCTCCACCCTACCATCCTCGCCATCATCCACAAGCCCCTAGGGTCCCTCACCTCATGGGCATGGTTTAGGGGTTACTACTGTGTGTAGAAGGTGTAGTGTGTTGAGAGAGAATAGAGAGAATTTTTGAGTCATTTTCTAATTTTCCTTTAAATAATATTTATTTCTTATAAAAATAATTTTATGTTCATGTATTATTTATAAATTAAATTTATTTTTTAATTTCTAATTATAATAAATTAATTAAAATTAATATAATATATTTTTAAAATTCTATACAAAATAAAAATTATGTATAAATTTCAAATTATGACATCACATTTAATAAATTATGTACGCATTTCAAAGTGTGTTTTTAATGTTAAATGTGAACCTAATATACGAAGGATATTTATGTGATCTAAAAAAAAAATTATACTACTATGCGTATAATATTAAATTTTTTTACCCCCTGTGATATAAAATATCAAAAAGTTCCTTGTAAAAATTTAATAATTATTAAAAATCACTCTTATGTTATGAACAATGACTCACACAGCTCTCTAGTCAATCTGACTAAAATAATTTTTTGAATATTTTTTAATTTACAAGAGTATAATTAATACTTTATTTTTTTAAATTAGTATTTTTCTTAAATTTCTGAGGAGGATTCTTGATCTTTTCCCGTGTTGCCTATTCTATTTTTATATTACTCTTCATATACACCACACATTGATGAGAGAACAAAATTTTCTCCTCATTTATAATTACAATCACATATTCCAAATCTCGGAGAGGATTCCAAAACAGTAGCTTCTTTTTCCTCCACTTCTTTCAACTTCATTTTATCCTTTCAATCTTGCACTCTGTAAAGAGAGAGGTACGTTTCTTATTCTGGCTTCCGCAGCTAAAATCCACTTAATTTTAGCTGAATTCCGACTTTTATAAATTCAAGAATTTGAATTTTCTTCTGCTGCTGAATACAGTTGTCATTCGATGAATAAAGAAGTAGTGGCTAGTTTAAAGGCCACCACCACTCTAGGCCTCTCTGAAGCTCTCAGTTTCTGTAGATAACAGCTGTTATGAGTCCAAGAAACAGAGGTTTGCTTTGAATTCATTGAAAATTTGGCTCGAGTACCTTTTTTTTTTCGGTTATTGAATACTAATGGGGCGCTTTATTGTGAAGCCCTTTTGTAAACTAAAGCAGATAGGTTGATGGGTTGGGAAATGACTTTTGGGTGCGTCTGAGTCGAAATTGGACGGTTGTCAAATTGGTGATGGGAAGAAGTATGTAGCTAGTGATGAATGATGATTTTAGAAACCCCAGATTTTCATGGAGATTCTCATAAAGGGAGAGTGAATATCTGGAAAAGGTTTTCGGAGTACGGCACGGAAACACCCACTAGACGAATTTTGGATGTTCATAGAAATCGCAACAAGTATAAGAAGGAAGAGAAAGTCATGTCTCCACGACACAATATAAGTGCGAACAGAGTCTTGGATGGCCAGACTGTAGTGGACTTAGATTTTGATGATGTTGCGCCTGAGTTGAGCTACAAGCGTTGCAATCTGATCTTAGAACAGCTTGAGAAAAGCAATGGTAACAAAGCTTTGAAAGTTTTTTTGAGTGGATGAAAGTTATGGGAAGTTGAAGAAGAACATGACTGCTATAATTTTATTCTTAGGTTTTGGTAGACATGAGGACTGGTGGTGGAGCGGAAGTCATGATCAGGGAGATGGTTCGTGATTCAGGTTGCGAGCTTAACTATCGGACTTTCAATACCTTATATATCTTGTTATAAAAAATGGGCTTTGATCGATTTGGGAGCTAAGTGGTTCAGGATGATTGTTGGATTTATAAGGTTAGGCAAATGTTGCTACTTTTGAATGCTCTTATGTCCCTTTACCAGAAGGGTTGGGTTGTCGAGGAGGCAGAGTTCACATTTTCTTGGATGCGGAATCTGAAAATAATATGCCAATCTGCTTATCAGCAATGATCACACGATTTATACACGCATGGCTTGTACGATAAAGCAGAAGATGTTTATTCACTTCCCTGAGAGAGAAGATCACACGGTGGTTTTAAATCGGGAGAATTCTTCTTGCTAAATGCTTATGCCAGCAGGCAAGTTAAGTGATGCAGCAGGGTGCTGTGTGCAATGAGAGAAGCTGGCTTTTCTCCAAGTATAGTTGCATACAATACAGTGATCACTGGATATGGGAGAGTTTCAAGTATGGATCATGCAGAAACCTTGTTCCAAAACCTTAAACAAATTGGTGTTGAGCCTGATGAAACAACATATAGGTCACTAATTGAAGGTTGGGGTCGAACAGGCAATTATAAGCAGGCAAAACTTTACTACATGGAAATGAAGAGGTTGGTTTTTAATTCCTCAAACTTGTATACATTGATGAGATTGCAAGCCAAGCATGAAGATGAAGAGGGTGCCAGAAGAACTATTGATGACATGATGATGATTGGTTGTGAAAAATCCTCTCCTGGGGATTGTCTTACAGGCGTATGAGAAGGCTAATAGACTGGAAAAGATGTCTTTGACTTTGGAAGGCCCCCTGTATGATCATGTTCTCAAAAACCAGACATCTTGTGCTATTCTTGTAACAGCTTATGTGAAAAATTGCTTGATTGATAATGCACTGGAAGTTCTGAGAGACAAGCAATGGGAGGATCCTATATTTGAGGATAACTTGTACCACCTATTAATATGTTCATGCAAAGATTTGGGTCATCTTGAGAATGCCATCAAAATATTCACTTGCATGCCAAGATCTGCCCGGCCAAACTTGAATATCTTCTGCACAATGATTGACATTTACAGTAAAATGAGCCTGTTTTCTGAAGCTGAAAAACTTTATGCGGAGTTGAAAACTTCAGGTGTCAAATTGGACATGATAGCCTTCAGCGTTATAATAAGAATGTATGTCAAATCTGGGTCTCTGGAAGAGGCCTGCTTAGTTTTGGAAATAATGAATGAACAAAAGAATATTGTGCCTGATGCGTATCTTCTACGTGATATGCTCCGCATTTATCAGCGATGTGGCATGGATGATAAATTGGGCAAGCTGTATTATAAAGTGTTGAAAAATGGTGAAATTTGGGATGAGGAAATGTATAATTGTGTTATAAACTGCTGTGCCCGTGCTTTGCCAGTTGATGAACTCTCGAGGCTTTTTGACGAAATGCTTCAGCGAGGATTTGCACCAAATACCATTACCTTCAATGTGATGCTCAATGCTTACGGCAAATCTAGACTATTTGAAAGGGCAAGGAAAGTATTTTGGATGGCTAAGAAACGAGGTCTAGTTGATGTTATATCTTACAATACTATCATAGCTGCCTATGGGAAAAATAAATACTTAAAGAATATGTCGGCAGCTGTCAAGAAAATGCAATTTGATGGTTTTTCAGTTTCTCTTGAAGCATACAATTGCATGCTGGATGTCTATGGGAAAGAAGGTGAAATGGAAAAATTTAGAAGTGTCTTGCAGAGGATGAAGGTTTCTAACTGTTTCTTCTGACCAGTACACTTACAACATCTTAATCAATATCTATGGAGAGCAAGGATGGATTGAAGAAGTTGCTGGCGTGCTAACGGAATTAAAAGAATGTGGAATCCGTCCTGATTTGTGCAGCTATAACACATTGATAAAAGCATATGGGATTGCAGGAATGGTTGAAGATGCCGTGGCTTTGGTCAAGGAAATGAGAGAAAATGGAATAGAACCTGACAGGATAACGTATGCTAATCTGATCACTGCATTAAGAAAGAATGATATGTACCTGGAGGCTGTAAAGTGGTCCTTGTGGATGAAGCAGATGGGCCTATGATACTCGTATGCATTCATATGCACACTACTGTCGTGGTTGTTCTGCTTCGTTCCATATACATCCATCTAGACTTCGTAGCATAAATGACTCTGAATCTGATGCAGTGGTAAGCATTGTACATACAGAATCTTTGCCTTCGTTGACATGTTATTCCTCTGAACTTTGCAGAAAACAAATCATAGAGACAAATTCTAATTTACTTTTCCAGGAAGTGGCTGGAGTCTTTGTTGTACATTGTAATCAGATATTCAACTTGTACAAAGTGCTGACGGGGATTGTTCTGTACTCCATGTTCCATCAAGAACAGCAAATATGTTGATCATGTTGTTGTCTATTTGCCAATGAGGTCTATCGATGGTCTTTTAACTGATATATGTAGCTCTACCTTCTAGTTTTATGAGTTCATGTAGTTAAAGTAGGATGACATCCACCTTTTGGCTGTTTATATATAGTTTAACAGTTATTATTTATAATTTGTATTAATTTTCTCCTTTTGACTTATGTCGACAGGAGGAGACAGCACCATTATCTGTATCATTACATAACAAATGAAAAATAAAGAAAACAGTTAATTGCCTAGAGATACTTTCACCTTGCATCAGTCCTTATACATTGATATGATTTGGTATCATTCTGCTTTCAATGTTCTCAGAATCTCCTTCGACATATAAACACTGCTTCTGGTGTATAAAAGTGTATGCTGGATTGTGTCTTTTGACTGATTCGAGACTTGAAGTGCCTGATTGGCAACACTGATGTGTTTTTCACACGATCCAATGAAGTACCTTCTTGTCTCATACTTCCTGAAGAGCTGCTTGATTTTATGAAGTAGTTTTTTTTTTTTTTTTTTCTCTATTCTCTTTACTTGAGGCCACTAGTTTGCTAATTCCTGTAAGAATGTAAGAAAGTTACACTGCTAGTTTGCTTTTTCTTGAGGTTGTCTTAAAAACAAAGTTTATTTTTCACCATGATGTCCAATTATAAGTGCATCAACTTCTGTCCAAGAAGTCATCCATGGAAAGTGATGTTAATGGCCAAATTCGGCTTTAAACTCCCAAGACGGACCTAGAGTGTTTTTTTTTTTCGGTTTTTATGTGATTTTATATACTAATGCTTGGCTCTGACATTATGTGCAAGTGTGTTTAGCAACAATAACAGAAAGGCCTACCGTTCCATGAAGACAACGACAATGCAATCAAGTCGGCCAACATCAAATCACAAGTTCTCTCCTTGAAATGGCACCGCCTTCTTGTAAGTCAATCTTATATATTGTGCCTCCCATTTTCATGTCCTGGATAAAGTCTGCACGTGAATAACTGCTGTACTCAAGATTATAGAAGGGATGAACTCAGTCTGATATTTCGAATTATTTCTTTTTCTTTGTTTATAGTCATCTCTTTTTAGGATAATTACACACCCATCTCTTAAGGTTTAGTGTAATTACACGTAAATTCCTTGTGGTTTGGGAAATTACATCTAGCGTCCTGAGGTTTGCCTCCGTCGAACAAATAAGTCCCATGTTAGTCAAAATTCACCGAATTTGCTGATATTAACAAAAAAAACTAAATGAAAATTGATATTTACCCTCGACTGACTTATTACAAGTCAAATAATTTTTTTCGAACTAAAATACCCTTATTACGATGAAGGTATACCTCATCACATGCATTAACGCGTGAAAACATATGAGGATAATTTAGTCATAAAAAAAATTATCTGACCTATTATAAGTCAGTAATAAGTCAATTAGGGGTAAATATAAATTTTTTCTGATTTTTTTTATTAATATCAGCAAATTCAGTGAATTTTGACTAACGCAATGACTTGTTTGTTAGACGAAAGCAAACCTCAGAGGTGCTATATAATTTTTCAAATCAGAAGAGGTTTACGTGTAATTACACTAAACGTAAAGAGAAGGGAGTGTAATTATCCCCACTTTTCATTTCGCCTTCCTTTCCCTGCCTCCATAAGCCAGCTGATGCTGTTAATTCTGGCTAATAAATGAAAGAGAATTCGGTTTTTGAATATCAATGATGAACTTTTTACTGGAACTAGTAAAATAAAAGTATGCTGCAATTTTTTGTAAAAAGTATTAAAATTCATGGCCTGAAATATAAAACTTCATAAATTTGGAAATACTTTACTTGTGACGATAATTATGAATATATTAACGATTGCAAATGTTTTCATTATCAAGATTAATATACTCTTAACAAATGTCAATTTTATTTTATTTTTGAACTCGCCAAATATTAACAAATTGCATTATATTTTATGCCAACATACAATAAGATGAATGAAATAAAATAAAGTTTTCAATCTAAAAGTTTTTATGTCTGTCTTAAGTGTTCTTTAAAATAAATCTTTATGTTTATGTATGTATTGCCAAATCATAAAATGTAAACAACGCATATGGTGTATTATTTCTCATGTATGCTAAAAATTTGGAATAAAATGAACTTATTTTGGAAAGGTCGTTGCACCTACTTAACAAGTTTATTTAAGTGAAAGTAAAATAAATATTTCTTTCAACAGTTCATGTCTAAAATCTTATAATAATTTTTATTTTGAGACTATGCATTATAGTTTAGGTATAATTACATTGTTTACACATATCACTCATACATTTTAGATAATTATACATACACCCATAAAAAATATCGATATTATTTACACAAGTTAGTTACTCACTAATTTTTTTTGCTAGGGTTATTTTATAATTATGCAAAGGGTCAGATAATTTGTGTAAAGAAACCATAAGTTATGAGTATAAATGTAATTATCCCTACAATTTATGATGAAATTAAGTTTGTCTTACTTTTTTATTAGTTTAGTCAAATTAAATTACTTTATCACTATGTTTTTTGTCTTAACAATGAAGGTAAGAAGTGTAAATCATTATTATTTAATAATACTTTATATATATGTATGACATATAGGTATAGATGTAAATTATTAAGTATATAAATTCTCAAAGAAAAATATACACAAACATGCTTCAAGGGACTTATTTAGAAAATAAATTAGAAGTTTAGTATATTCTAGAAACAAATTTATATAATTCAATAAACTAAAAGAATAGTTAACGTCTAACATCAAATATTTCAAATTATTAATAATATAATATTAATTGGGAGGAGATTTAATCTACATTATTAATCTATCTATATCTATATCTATACTTTATATAAAAGTATGAATCCATTAAGTGTTTGTTTTCCATTATGGAAAGACACTCATACCCTTACTTAAGCATTTTTTAATAATAAATTAGAATTAATCATAAAAGAATAATTAATTCCTTTAAAAAAGATAATTTAATAGTTCGAATACTTCTAAACCACTTAAACCATGTAAAATATATTAAAGTAGTTGAGAGGAATTAAAACTACTAAACAATTTTCCTTTTTATTAGAGCTTTGTCTTTTTATTACTACTTTTTTATTTATTCATGGGTAGAAAATGGACGAATAAGAGAAGTGGAAGTAAAAATGAATGGGAAAGAGATAATTTTGTGTTTGGTTATGAGAAAGAGATGGAGGTAAAGTAAAACTCTATGCATATGAAACTCCTCCGAAATTCAATTTTGTTTCCATCCAAAATTGAGCGAAAAAGTGAAAGTATAAGATCAAAGAAATAAAAAAAAATATTATTTTTATTTACTCTATTACCCATATATATCTATATATATATATAATTTTTCTCCTTTCCACTGATAATACCGTACATAATTGACAAAAAAAATAAAATAACAAAGTCGATGAAAAACTACTGTATCAAACTCAACAATCAGGTAAAAATCTTATTAGTAATTTATATTTATATACTAAAATTAATAAAAGATATTTTTATTTTTATTTAATAAATATTTTTATTAATAACACGAATATTTATGTTCATCCAGAAATAGTAACACAAAGAATAAAATAGATATGAAAATTAAAGACATTGAAGTGCAATTGTAGTTCCAAATTGGGGTTACAAAGAGCAACAAATGGAAAGGACTACTATGTGGAAAATACTCTTGGAACACCAAATTAATAATCAAAGAGATCGAACAATGCGTGAGCTCTTAGAACTCATGGTTTCTTCGGTTCATTTCCGCCGCCAATGCCGCCCCCAGCGCCACCAAATCCAGTTCCATTGCCATCAGCACCGCCACCTCCACCACCTATTCCCCCGCCAATTCCTTTCCCTATTCCTCCTCCAAAACCACCTCCAGCTCCACCACCTATCCCTCCCCCAAAAACACCACCAGCTCCACCGCCAATGCCTTTGCCAATACCTCCCCCAAAACCACCACCTCCTCCTCCACCAATTCCTTTGCCTATACCACCTCCAAAACCACCACCACCTCCAAATCCACCGCCGATACCGCCTCCACCACCACCCCCTGCACCACCTATTCCTCCTCCAACCCCTCCACCAACCCCACCTCCAAATCCGCCACCTACGCCTCCACCAGCTCCACCCCCAACGCCACCTCCAATTCCTCCTCCACCACCAATACCTTTACCGATTCCCCTCCACCACCACCTACAATTCGCCACTACGCCTCCACCAGCTCCAGCTCCACCTCCACCTCCAACACCACCACCAATTCCTCCTCCACCACCAATACCTTTACCAATTCCCCCCCACCACCTCCAATTCGCCACCTACGCCTCCGCCACCACCAATACCTTTACCAATTCCCCCTCCACCACCACCTCCAATTCCCCACCTACACCTCCACAGCTCACCCCCACCCAATTCCCACCTCCACCGCCAGTACCTTTACCGATTCCCCCTCCACCACCACCTCCAATTCCGCCACCTACGCCTCCACCAGCTCCACCTCCAACGCCACCACCGGTTCCTCCTCCACCACCAATACCTTTACCAATTCCGCCTCCACCACCACCTCCAATCCCTCCACCAACGCCACCTCCTACTCCACCTCCGCTTGCACCACCACCTCCCCCTATACCACCAGCTGACCCATGGCCATGTCCACCACCAACTCCACCTCCCTTCCCAGTACCCTTTCCTATTCCACCTCCTCTGCTAGAGCCACCGCCCCCTCCAATACCTCCTCCAACTCCATTATGGTGATGTTTTTTCGCCTTCTTATGGTGCTTTCCACCATCATGGCCTCCAACTCCCCCGCCAACTCCGCCACCACCACCACCACCTTTTCCTACACAGTCAGGTTTTACGTTATGATTACTTAAACCAGCATCACCATCAACGAACCCTTCTGGTTTCTTGGGCTGACCTTTCTGCCCCAACTTCCTGGCCTCCGCACACCCCACCACCAAAAGAGAGATCAGCACCACCGCCAAAAAGCCCTTCACAGCCATTCTGATTCCCTGACTGCACTTGCATGCAAACACAGAGAGCTTTATAACCATACTCCCAACCACCCACAACCCAAACCCAACAAGTATTAATTCTAAGCGTATAAATACTACTGTTGCAACCAATTTGAATACTTTTCCAACTTTTTGAGACAACTCCAGCTCGAATACCCACACATTTACGTGATAGCTCCATGCATGCATGCATTCATGGCCACCTCTGTCTTTCTCTCTCTCTCCAACACAAACATGGGAAAATTTTAATTGGTTCTGGGAAGCAGGAAGCTTGAAAAAACAACTATTGTCACAGAGTGCGTTGGCAGTTGACACTTATTCCAATAAATTTTGTTAAATCCAAGCCAGTCATTGGATTGAGTCCATGCCTGTATTAATAACTATGTTAAAAGAGCTATTGCCGTACCTAAAAGGAGACAACATGTCATAATTACTACAAATGGTTCAGGTGTATCTAAGAAGCCAATGATGTTCACGGACTGCATTTACTCATAAGAAATTGGAAATTTTTGCGCTCATTACTGTGTTTGAAGCCTCATCTCATGACTTCAAACCCATCCTTCCTAGTTCATGAGTTGAAGTCGATTTTTGGACAAGTCAGTAAGGTAAAACAAATGTATGAAATAATTGAATAGCAAGAGAATTTCCAAGAATAGTATCAAAGAGCTAATGACAAAGCAAAAATCAATCAAGATGAGAGTAACAAACAAGATTTTCGAAGATCAAAAGATTCCGATTAGTTGGGTATCAAAATCCAATCCAATTTCTCAATCCAATTTCTCTAATATTTCCATTTGAAGACAAGAACCCAATTATTCAAGATATGGTATATACAAAGCCATCAAAGTATTATATACCTTCCACCATATTGAATAACAAAAAACTACTTATTTGTACACGACAGAGTTACAGTGTCAGCCCATTGAAGAATGAACATCTCTTTCCCAAAATTATGTTCTCTCCTTTCTGAGCTCCCGATTGTGCTTGTGCACAGATAACAAGTTGCCGGAGAGACTTCTTTTAAAGCATATACAATCCCCTATGATATAGCTCGTTATGATAAAGCCTTGACAAGCATTTCATAATTAGTACTCGGCTTCTGTTCTCACTCCATCTCACGCAACTAGAAATTGCTGAAACTTAGCATCGGAAACCTGTCTAGTTATGCTACGCACCATGAGATGAGACTTTCAACATGTCCCCAGATAGATGCTGTGCAATGAGACCATGAACTTGTATATAGTGCACATGAAGAACAAGAAAAGCCGCTGTCAAGGCTCAGATGAATCTGGCTTCTAGTAGACTCCATGGCATTCACAAGCACCTCCAACAGGTATCTCTGATGAACATAGCAAAATTGTCCGTCGAGTGGATGCCTAATGGGGAGGATCAGTTGAAGAAGTATGGAGATTCAATAACTTTTTCAAGATCAAAGTCTCCTCTATTTGGCAGAGGGGGGAAGGTCAACGTTGGATATGATGTCTGGAAGCTTTCAAGCAGCTGCTCATGCAGTCAATATGTAAAGTGTAAGTGAATCATCTTAAAAATGGAAGTCAAAACAAATCGATAAATCCTGGATGCAGAGCAAGCTTAGCAAAGCAATTCTTGGTAACTTATGCCAAGAATTTGCAAATAACACTTGAATTAAAATGATTTCGGCAATGTTGAATTCATGCATTCTATGACACAAATTCATCTGTCATATAATGCTAAACCCTCAAACCATGTCCCTGTTTCACAATTTAATGAGAAAAAAGCATCCTAAGGAGTTGGTCTAAAAGACAAGGATCCAACCATGAAGTTGGATGTCATAGTGTTAATTACACTCTGTTTCCACCCAAGTCTAGGTACAAAATCAACACTTATTAGTGCACTTAAAAAAGAGATGCGGAGGACGATAATAGATTTAATGAGATACTTCAGCAGGCTATTTAGGAGATGGAAATAGGAGAAAAAAGTTAAAACTATGTCATTCAGTGCGTGCAAGAAGACTTTTGAGGTGTTATAATACTTACGTTTTCAAGTATTGGCATACTGTATAGATCCACAAACTTTTCTCTTAGGATCTGATTCATTCTATCAACATCACAAGCATGCGTCCAGAATGAATCGTGCACGCCTGCATCACAACAAAAAGGTATGTTATTGTAAAAGTCCAATCTCATCAACAAAGAATGAGGATTTCGTAAAGTAACAAAATGATTGACGATAGTCACTCAGGCAAACAACATAAACGACTCTAAACTGAGGGCATCTCAAGAGGTTGGTTAACTGTGAAACAAACTTCAAAATCAAATACAATCAAATCAGGCATGCAAAGTCTCATTCTTATATTTGTAGAAAATGTTTCAAATTCTTCTCCTGATCAGGCATGCAAACCTGGGAAAGTTTGCTTTCAAGAAAATGTTGAAAGTTGATTACTGGTTTCAACAATGAATGTTTCAGGAATCCACTAAACCATTAGAACAGTGCTCCAGTATGCTAATATATTCAAACAAGCAATATCTGCCTTTGTTGTCCAGTTCCAATTTGGGTGGTCCTATCACGGACAATTCTGTGATTGTGATTGGCCCGGCCATGTAAACTAGGCATTGCATTTCAACACAGTCATAGGGTCGATTCTTGTTCTAAGGATAAGATAGTAAATGGTCTTTTGGGAGTCACCAAGATGGTATTTGCCTGATTCATACTTCAAAGGCTTAAATTGTGCCTCTTGGCTAATTTCTACAAGTCACTCTAAACAGACTAAGCGAGCAAGTGATAATATAATTTGATAAACAATATTCATTTATATCTAGCCTCTTACATAATTTTTGTTATTTTCTCCTCCAAAAACCAGGTAGACATTTGAAAATGAGAACTAACTCCCTTATGCTGTAAATGGAGCCCACCTAATTTTGCATATAGTCATGCATGTATCTAAAGGCTAGAGCATGGCTCCTAAAAACTTTGAAAAACCACTACATAAATGTAACTATGTGACTTCCTTACATACTTCTGTTATCTAATTAATTACAAGAATTACAGTAGAGTTTAAATTTTCCTCTTAGGTTGGATAGGTTTAAAAAGTGGTCCAGGGTGAATCTCGCTAGACCATATGTGCTGGTGTCAGGTAGGGAGTTATTTATTATCCAAGCCTTGGGATGTGAAAAAATTAGAACCAGATGCCAGCCCCATTCTGGCTAGGTTTCTCCAGACAAAACATGCGAATAAACAGGCAAGAGATCAGCTACCTAAACACAGTTGATGACCCCAGAGCAAACACTATGCACGCACTTCCATAATAAAAATGTGCATAAGAGACACTTGAACCAACAGAGTGAATTTAGAGGTAGTGGCGATCAAGACAAACCCGCAAACCGCAATCCAGCATCTCGACAAGCAACAGCAGTCATCATCATGTGTGAACCATCCAGTGAGTGCACAAAATTCGGAGGGAAAGCAGTTCTCTGCTTTCTTACCTCAACCTAGGGCCAGTCATTTTAAAATGAGCATCAGCACCCACAATGGAAAATGCTTAGATATAAAAGGAGCGAGAGATAAAACTTACTGAATCACCCTCGCGCTGCAAAGCCAAAACCTGAAGAGAAGTTCTTATCTGCGTTGAAATGAGGTAAATCAGATTCCACAGAATAAAAACTGAAAACAAGCCAATCCAGAGCATACGCCAAACATTGATCTCAAGAATTTGAAGCTCTCAATTCACAAACAGAGAAGTTTGAAAAATATTGATGTGGCTTTTCCACTAGAAAATGGTCAAGAAAGTGTATGTGTTCTTACTTATTAATATATTTTAAAGACGTGTGAATTTAAAGCATAGATCATTGACATGGTAAAAAACATCCAACTAGCGATATCAATGCTGTGAAAAAGAGGCAAAAGTCCCTATTTCTGAGATTAAACTGAATGCTTTTCAAGAAATCTGGGTGAGAAAAAGATGATTTCAGCACTACATGAGATGAGCTTGTATGGTTGTACTCCCATAACAAACCAAACATCTTTCCACATTTTTTTAATTTATGATGATTACATTAGGTACCATGCATAAATAGATATTAGCCTCACTGTAATTTTTACTCACTCCGTTAAATTCAGAATGTATTCCTTCATCAGCATAAATCACTTACTACATGACGCTGAGTTTTAAAGTATGGTTGTACGACAGGAAGACCAAGTGGAGTTGTCCAACGTACAGGTTGATTTTCTGAAGCAATGATCTGTCAAGTAACTCAAGTTACATCAAACAACAATCCCAAATTCATGAAACTCGTTGATTTTTAACGAGTCTTTACAATTCATGCTAGCCATTTTGCATTTTTTAGCAAACCTTAGCACAGTCACCGAGCCAACCCATTATTGCACGTGCAGCTTGAAATAACTCCCCAAGTGCTGCCAATGTCACCTGCAGAGAAGATTTTAACCATAATTATTCTCAGCATGTACTGGCATATCATTCAAATTTCATAACCATTTTTTCCCTGAAAAGACCGTTGCTAGTATAACAGGGTGCACAGTGTCATTAATTAGAGAAAAGTCGGAAGGCACCAAATTATACTTGGGAATATAATTGAACTGCATGTAAGTCTCCTATTGTATAGATATTAAGTTGAAAACTTGCATAACTCGGGTTGTCCACCACATTAACAATTTATCAGCACCCTTCTGTTTGCTGTTGAGTAGGGATACAAGTCCGATACAGTAGGAGCTGGTGCAAGTACATGCATGCAGGTGTGGGAGCAGGAGCAATACTACGAGTGCAAATGAAATCAGATTGAATATTATATAACAGCCAGAGTGCCTCAGGGGAATTGCAAGAAAAAATAGTTAATGTCCCAACCTAGTACTTTGGAGCACAATTGTATTATATTCCACCACTTTTTACAACCATTTGGTTTTGACTCAGTGAAAATGCTAGAAACTAGAACCACCAATGTTTATATCCCTTTTTATCTCTTAGGGCTCGTTCACCTCCATTCTAGTCTCTCTTCTCATTATCTCCTTTCTACCATTTTTTCCCTACTTCATCAGTCCATCTTGTTCTTTCTGACCATCTACCACAGTCGAACCTCTCTCTTCAGTAATAGAATTGCAGCATTCAAGTTGCCCATGGCCAGATGCCTTTCACAGCACCACACTATAAAATTGCGCCCATTTTTTCTGATTGTGACAACACAACAATCCATGAACTGATAATGTACTTTCTTGTCTTACTATTTCTCGCATAAAATTAAATCATTCTAAAACTTGATGTCATAGTTAAGAAATGCTCTCCTGCAGTCACATCGCAAATTCATGCTCCAAGCAGTTGAGCTGCAGCCCCTTGCTTGATCATGCAATCTTGGTTTGGATATACTAAAGAACTCTCAGTAATTTTCATAATTCATCTACAGCCAGGAGAATTCATGAACATGCCATGTTTTCTTTTCCGCCTATGAAATCCCCACAACTGAGTAAGGTAGGAAAAATTTGTATCATATCTTCGACACAAAAGCACCATAAGTTCATTTTTAAGAAGTTCTAAGAGTGACACGATAAATCTTAGAGAGATGGCAAGTGAAAATAAAAAGCAACAGCCTTATCAGTCCAAGAAACTCAAACATTTCTTTCTGGTATATGATACTCACTTTAGCAGCATAACATGCTGCACTGAAGAGCAGCCTGTCGTCAGTAATCAGACCCTTCTCCTCCAATCTTCTTTTGATCTGCTCCCGTGCACCAACATAGGTGACTCCATATACTGAAGTCATTACTGTCTGTTTCACGAGTTTCCTATCAACCTGAAAGCTTCCAAAACTTCAGGTTCTTCAATTCCACAAAATGTCTTAGAACTTCAGAAACAGTTATTTTCACACCAACCATTTAGAAGGTAATATACAGGAAGAAAAATAACCTGACTGATTAAGAGTTTGGCCAGCAAAGCACTTGGGTCAGTTGCAGGATCCTTCTCACTATCTCTCTTCATGATATTATGAACCCTAAACAAAAAGTAAGTTTTAAGAAAAAAGAAACTTGCAGCAAGGATAATACAGAGAGTAAGAATACATCAAAGACAACTTTGAGAGATCATGAGATGGCGAAAAAAGGATGACAGGATCTGTAAAAAAAGAATTACATTCTGTTCAACAAGTTTAAAATCTGGAAGTATTATAGAGGAAATATAATTACTTGGGAAGAAGTTAATGTTGCTCCTTCCTCCCACCCATATTATTACTTATCTGATTTTCATGCTAGTACTGAAACACATAACTACAGCTGCCAAAGCTAAAAACAGAAAAATCCAAGTTGAACAAACTACTGGTTTTCCACTTTTCCAATTAACATCCTTGTGCTCTAACTTTAGAGATGGCATTTAATAAGCAAATGGAAGAAGAGGACCTGTAATCCCAATTTATGGAAGTATGTGATTGAAGCTTTATTAAGCCGAGTAGAGTTGAGTTGAGTTAAGCAACCATGTTATCCCTTAAAGCATATCCATGGTCTTCATTCCAGAATTTTTAACAACCCATGAATAGCAAAAGCTCATCTTCTTACTTAGTTGACTGTTGACCTAAGATGCTTTACGTCTAAAGTCGATCAATACTTGGAAAAATCAGATGAAAGCTGTCAAATAGCTTTGAAGTCTCACAACTCTGATAGAAGTAGCAAGAAGAGAAAGAAATGCTATCTTCAAAACTTAAATTTCAATTGCTTCATTTTTTTCTGCCTATATCCCTGAATTTTCTCTCATCCCAGCCATAAAATTTCAGGAAGCATAGATGGATATGCTTCCACCAACTTTTATAGGCTATGATTAGAAGGAAATTTGTAGGCAGAATGTCATGTACACAAAAAAATACATAAATGGACTTTGTAAGCAACAATTGTGTACAGCATTAGGTAAAAGGGGAAGGCTTCTCTCAATTCATTGACAGACATCCAAAACATTTTCAGAAAAATAAAAATCAATTCGGCAAACCTCTCTGCAATTTCTGAGTAAACATCAGCAGGTTTGTCTCCAGCCACTAAGTTGACTGCAGCAGCTTCAAACTGAAAATCAGCAGAACATCAGCAAGTTGACACAACAGTTTCAAGGTAATCTAGTAAAGGAAGAATCTGTATCATAATGGTAAAACGGATAAAGAAAGCATATGGAGTTGTTTTGATTTCCCAGAGAAGCCAAAAGTAATTCTGGAAATATGACATACACTGTCTCTTCCAAGAGCTGCATAATGCTGCAGTCCGTTGCATGACCCATCCTATGACAGAAAACAGAGTCATAATCAGGATGAGATCATTTACAGCATATACAAGAGTAAAATTCAAAATCTTCACAAGAAAACTAGAATTTCAAAGAAATGGTGATATGAAACCAATAAACAAACAATTAAATGCATAGTTTTGTGAGGAAGGGAAATAAATTTATGGGAGAAAAGGTTATTTCAAATGGATTCGGCGTAGATTGCTTAGTTATACAAACAATTCAAAACAAGAAAAGATAAAGCAGTATCAAGAGTAAATGCTTCCATTAAGTGACCTGCATGTCATATAGAGTGAATTTGGAAATCGAATTTGCCTTGGCGGAACCTTCATTAAATATGACAGCAAAAAGGACTAAGTGATTCAAACACCTTCCCCATCATTGCAACTTCCTTCTATATGCTCAAATTATTGTTTATCAGGCTCGAATGCCTTTTCCACGCTCCGGGTTACTGAACCATCACTCAATATGACGGAAGGTAGAGAATGACCACTGCTTGGCAATTCAACATAAATATATAAAGTAACATTCTAGGGCCTTTTTCACTCACACACATGTTAATTTCAATAAAAAGAAGTTATTATATCATTGAACATCTTTACAGAATTAGCTCAGATTTCCAATAGCTTTCTAACTATGTCTAGCAGAACCTTTGATCAAATAAATTTAAATAAAGGGTACTGAAAGTGTACAGGATTTCAATGTAAGTTCTTGATAACTTTTGAGAGGTAGAACATTAGTTTCAAATAAGAGCCCTATCTTATGAGACATCTGTATCCTCTTTCGTCCCTACCTCCCACTCTTCCAACAGAAGCACAATCTCAATAATTATGGAAGTTTCAAAGAAAGAATTATCAAGGGGATTGTCTTTATGTACATACCTGATGAATTGGCAAGTGGGAGATAACAGTGTGCGGGGAAGAGCTTTTTAAGGCTTCCGACAGATTAATACAGGCAGCTAAGCATTGAAAAGGATCCTCGGCCTTTAACCACCAGCGATTTCCATTCAGAGAATTATCGGCAGAATCAAATATTTCTGCTATATTGTTTTCCACAAATGAGAGTCGACCATCATAAGAAAGCTTTTCAACACCCCCACCATAGAGATTTGCTAAATGTATTTTTAACCAACGTAATCCAGACTTTCCCAGTGGCCTTCCTTCAGCAAATTCAAGAATTCCTCTACACAGATCAGAACTAAGATGATTCAGATGCGGGTGCATCGGATATGCACGGCCTCGAAAGTCAAGATTGTGGGGATAGTAAAAACCTTCCTCATCCTTCATCTTCCGAGCAACCTAATTCACAAAATCGCATTTTAGTATCCAATCAGATGGTCTTTTCTTGAACTATAATCTTTATCCACTTAATCATCTAATCTAAACCCAGCCCAGATGAACCACTCAAAATGAGTGGTTGCTAAATAGTTACAGAGAAAATGTTCAATTACTAGGAGATATTAGGTTAATATTTACAAAGTATTTTCCTTTTATTGTTAATTTCATTTTACATTCCTTAAGAAATTTCAATGTATGATTTTCAGTCATCCAAATTCCAATTCATGCATTCTGATTGACTCCATCAATCTACTTTTAGCAATAAAACATATAGGAATCCTGATATTAAAAACTTAGAACTGTACAAAAAAGATTGTATGCTTCTTAATGCAGATTTGACATATTTCCAAAGACTGAAGTAGAGTGATACTAACAGGCGCTTGTGATGATACAGATACATGGCAATGCTGGTCAAAGAATAAAGTCGGCTTAGATTTTCTGGTTTGAATGGCACAGAATGCAAAGCATCTATGCAATGACTTGTCCAGGATTCAAGTTTTGATTCCAGGCATTCCAGGTTATCAGTTAAGACATAAAGACCAGATGGTCATCTAAGCACAGGAAGGCAACTGAAATTCAACCCAATAGCAGCTTATCTTGATATGATGTTAAAAAACTATCTCATTGAGCACGGAAAGCTGTGACATTTTGAATAATTCATAGAAACAGAGGCCTCAGGTTAAATTGAGCAGACATATGACTGCATTTGTTCAGAAGAGGATTCTATATTACGCTATCACCGCTTACAACAATAAACGAGACATTGAATTTGTCTTGAGAAGGTTGATAAATGTTTAGAATAGAACTCGGACTTGAATATGCATCCTTGACTAAAGATAACTCGAAATCCAAAAGAAAATGTGGAAGTTAATAATTCACCGCAGTGCATTTAGTTTCTTCAAAGGCTCAACTTTCGGGCAGTCATAATAAATGGGAAACCAAGAATCTAACCAATTCGTCCTCCTAGCAGACAATTCATATCTGAAACTAAAGGATGTAGAGCATAACATTTCATTCGAGCACCTTTTCACTTTGCAGAACAAACAGTTGCATGAAGTTGAAAATTAACTCACATTGAGCTTTAATTCAGTGTCACATCTTTGTGAATGCCTCTCTTGATTGACTTTCTTCACTTTCCTCACACTCCATTTCCACTTCTTTACTTCCTTCGCATCATCTGAGAGCAACTCAGGGATTGGAACCTATGGCACAAAAAACACTTCTGTCATGGCAAAGCACATAAGCTATGAAGAACATAACAGAAACAGTAAAAATTTATACTGTGGGCAACAGAAATACTTAAGCATAGAAGCTATGAAGAAAACTTACATCTTCACGATTTACCAGACCAGCAATGTTGCCACCTGCGGCCCAAATGCACTCCACAACACTTAAGATACGTTTATTCACTCTCCACTTAGTGTTTCCTAAAGTATCAAGGGCCTGCATATTCAATCAAAACTGAATATGTTACCACTCTAAAACACATCTTAAGGAAGAGGGAGGACAAAACCTACTAGAATCAAACAAAAGAACCTTGTGGTCAGCTTGCTGTTTCATCTTAGCATAACACAAGCTCGTCATTAGTTTGAGAGAAATATGTTTTTGAACTCGTTAATAGTATGAAAGAAGCATTTAGGTTAGCTTTGATCTGTTAAGAGTAGAAGTACTATGAATATGCATTTACTTGAACCATGTGCATGAAAACAAAATCTTTACAAAATAATGCAACTTATTCCAGCTCCCACCTCGTATACTTTCTGCATTTGTTTCGGAGGGACAGTTTTAACAGCCTTCTGTTGCTTCCGTGACCCATGAGTGCGCATCAAGTATGAAGGTAAAAACAGGTAACCGCCTTTGTCATACCTGAAAGGATGTCAAAGAATACAAATGAGGCACAGGCTTAAACCAAGCAGTCTTAGCGATAACCTGTAAGGTCACCCCATGTAACTATAGAAATGGTATGACACCATATATCCCGAAAACATTTCTTCTTGTTGCATATATCTTGGTTAAAACTCCACCACTTCGACTACATTTTAGATAGACAAGCTTTTAAAGCTTTCACATCTGAAAATTCCTTGAGGAGAGAAAAACATACCCCTTCCATTTTTTTGGTGGCACCAACATCGGCACATAGGGAATAATCATATGCCTAACCTGCATAAAGCATACAATCAGAGATTTCAAAGGAAATACCAAAAGCCAACAGTTGAGAAATTTACAGTCTTTCTTTCTTATTCTAAATTCAAAATACCCGCATAAAGGACAATGTGTTCTCACATGAAAACAAAATATTTCAAGAAGTGATCCCCAAAGATACATTCAAGAATAGCATTGGCCCATGCCAAATGTTTCCATCTATTCAAATAAGTGTAGCAGTTATGGTAATATTTCTCCACTAGATAATGAAACAATAAAAAATATAATAGCTGTGATCTCTTATTGGCCTGCCAAGGTGGAAGAATGCAATCTATTTGTACAGCCCAAAGCTACACAGAAGTACTGTGTGCAGTAAAAACCATAAAAGGAACAGCACTTTCCAACCCAAAAGGAACTCGCAGTGGAAGTGACTCACAGTTTTATCAAGCCCAGCGAGGACCAGTGGATCACATTCTATGACTCCATACTTCTTCACAACATTCTGCCTGAAATGGTCAAAGAATAACCAGTCAGATGCATTTAACTGGATCCTTGACATTAACGAACACTGAAGAAAATATGGATATTAATATAGTCCCTATTTACCAGAAAATTCTATGACATAAATAAAAGCGCAAAAATTTGATAACTAGATTGCAGGTGCAACTATATCCTAAGACCACTGCTGAGCACCCCCATGCACCATGATCATATACACAAGGCACAAGTTTACAGTATTGTCTTTTTAAGGGGAATTATTACTGAATTCATATTCTGACCCTGATTCTCTTGGTGCAATCTTGAAGAAGTGCCTAAATGCAGGGCGAACGTCAGGAGGGCTGTCAGCTGACTGATCGACTGGAGGTTGTACATAAGCACTTTGTGTTAACAATTCTATAAGACAACATCCCAACTGCACAACATATAAATATGGCTCAATAAGAGTAAAGTTACAGATATGGATGATAATGTTAAATACTAAGATCGTCGATTATTAGGTAGAAAGATAATGCAGCCTCCAAACCTTAGCCTGTGTATCTCGACTCCATGATTTACATTCTTCATTTCTCACCAGCTTTTGTACTTCAATGACCCTGTTCCTTCTAATTAAACTTTTAACTCGTTTTCTCATAATCGCAGCTTCCTTTTTTGAATCTTCTTCAGTTTCAGCTACAGTTTCCTTCCTCTGACATTTTTTTGTTTCTGCAAGAAGTTGTGGATTCTAACCTGACCAAACAAAATCCAATTACAAAAATTTACAGGTAATAACAATCAATATAACAAATTTCTAGCTATGAGGAAGAATTCCCATCTGACAAAAGAATAAAATGGCAAGAGAAAGCAATTGTACAGCTGGTGTGGTTTTTTGTTTCTATTTATTCTTTCTTTGGGGGGTCGGCGGAGGACTATATAGTCACTTTGCTGCTAGAAATTAGAAAACAATTGTACAGCAAACGCATAATGCTTTAAACCCCATACAACCACACAATGATAAGTACTCACTTCATGCTCAATTGCTACACCAATTTGAACAGCAGCCTCCACCACACGCACACACCTATCCTCCTTTCCCCCCATCATCAAGAGGCTCATTATCTTATGCATCACAATGACAGCCATTTTGTCCGCCGGCAAGGCGTCAACAAAAGGTGCAAAAGCTGCCTTCTGCTTCTTCGACCTCTGCGAGTTCTGCTCCTTTTCAATAGCTTCCCTCAAAGGTTCAAACCACCCCAAAATCAATTTCTTCACATAAGGCAGATTTGGCGCCAATTTTTTCTCACACATTTCCCTCTCCAATTCTCTATACTCCTCCACCATATTCTCCCATGCTTCCGTTTCCGCCTTTATCTGCCTCCTCCGTAGTAAATAATACTTGCGCCTCTCCGTTTCTTGGAACTCTATTTTGACCTCACTTCTATTTTTGCTCCTAAAAAGCAGACTTTTCATGTAGAGAGAGGAAATCCAAGGCGGGTCTTGAATAAAAACCCTGCCACTCGACTCTTTCGTCAAGTTTGAGTGAAACCCATTTGGGAATACTTGTAAAGTCGACAACTTCTCGGGTTTTCCCGGGAAGTTGTCATCAGTACAGTCTGATATAGGGGGTGGAAGAAGAGGGGCGGGATTATGGATGGATGGGAGCTTCAGGGTTTGAGGGAAAGGAGAAGAAGAAAATTGAGGGCTCTGCGAAAAACTGGGATTTTCGGGGGTTGACATTGAAATGAAGTTGGGGTTCTTCTGGGGCTTCCATGACGAACAATTATGGGGTTGCTGAAATTGAGCTCTGGGGCTCGGGGAGAATGGGATTATGGAAGCCAGAGCTGATGAAACAATTGCGTGTGTGTGTGTGTGTGAGTCTGAGTGTGGATAAGAGATGTACAAGAAGAGAGAAGAGGTTGGAGAAGAGGGAATTCAAAACCTCTCATAAACCCTATTGGTCATTCCAGATATTTAAGGGGCAAAATTTTTCATCTGCCATTTTTCTTGATTTTTCCTTTTTAATTTCCTTTGGCTGGAAATAACTCCATACCAGATCTTTTACTAATATTAAAAAAAAAAAGGTTGAATACATTATGTCTCTTCCTAACAATACACAACAATTAATTCAAGTATAAATTACAAGTAGTTCTTTTAAAATTTAGAATAATTATAAATATTTTCTTTAATTTGAAATTTTTTTCAATACTCGACCAACAATTAGTTCAATTGGCTAATTTTTGTTCAATTTTTATCCCTTTTTTTCATGAAGAACTTACCAAAATACCTTTATAATCAATAAATTATAATTTTACTTATTTTTAAATTTTTGTGAAAAAATATTTATGAACTAAGTAAACAATTTGGTTATACAATTTTGCAAATTCTTCCATCCATCTTGTCCGATACTTTTATATTTTTTAATTTCCCTTAAGAGAAAAGAATAAAGTATTACAAGAATAAAGTTGGCAATTCTAAAATTTCATTTAAGAATTACATAATTCATCAAACATCATGAGTATTTATAATTTTTTAAACAGTTAAGATATTTATAATTATATCAAACCTCATGAAAGTGTAATTACCCTTAATTTAAACTATTAGTAATGCTTAGTGGCACATTAAAAATAGGTGCTTAAATTTATCTTATGTTCAATTTTAAAAAAATTATCTATTTTTATATAATTCTTTCTACTTATATATTTGGGTAAATATTATATTTAATCAGTTAAGTTTTTATTTAGAATTACTTTAGTTCCTCAATTTCATTTTCTAATCTTAGCATCCTTAAAGTTCAATTTTTGTTTCAGATAGGTCCCTCAAACCATTTTTAGGCAAAAAATGACTGGGAAATTGATTTTTTGGAGGGTAAAATAGTCAATTTAAGTTTTATTTTCTCATTTTAGTCCTTCTAATTTATAAAAAAAATTCAAATTACTCCTTTATTAGTGTCCACATATTGGAATTATCATGACATAATATAATTTTTCATGTTCTTCACTTAACGCGTTAACATAGTTTGAACGTTTTCTTATTTTGTTGGTTTAGCATGAACCCCGTGCTATCACGGAAATTTATAAATTCAATATTTTTTTTATAAATTTTAAATTTCATGACAATAAATATGTCGAATTTTAATGACAATTTGCCATATACAATATTACAAACTTATTTATTCAGAACTTATTTGTATCTTGAGTGTTTGTTTGATGATTATGTATTATGTTAGTCAAAATAAGCTTAATTGTGGTCAAGTAATTAATTTCGTATAAATAAGTTTGCAATATTGTATATAGCAAAACTGTCATTATACATATATACCACTAATATAATTTAGAATTTATAAAAAGATTATTGAATTTATAACTTTCACACATAGTGCGGGGTTCATGCTAGTGCCAACAAATAAGAAAATGTCCAAGTTATGTCACAAACATTTAATAAATTAATTCGTTGAGCGAAAAGCATGAAAAATTTTATTATGTCATGATAATTACAACATGTGGACACTAAAAAAGTACTAATTTAAATTTTTACAAATTTAAGGGACTAAGTGAAAAAATAAAACTTAAATTGACCATTTTGCCCTCCAAAAAATCTATTTTTTGGCCATCGTTTACTGAAAAATGGTTTGAGGGACAAATTTAAAATAAAAATTAAACTTTAAGAATGCTAAAGTGGAAAAAAAAACTTGAGGAACTAAATTGATTTTAAATGAAAACTTAAGAAACTAAATATAACATTTACCTTATATATTTTTATTTGAATTAATTATTTGAAAACAGAATAACGTTAAGAATAATTCAATTAGAAAGAAGAAATTGACAGCAATTTTTTTATTGGTCATTTTTGTATTATATAGGGTTAGGTTAGGTAAAATGCACATCAAAATTCATTATTGTAATCCCTCCTCCTTAATTAATAATTAGTATTTGTGACACATACTATGTATGTGCAAATTTTACAATACTATTCAAAATAAAATATTTTAAAATATTTATTATTTAATAAAGTATATAAAAATAATAAGTTAATATTAAATTTATAATAAAATAGTCTCAACAAAAAGATATATGAAAATAAAATGAAACAAGTTAATATCAAAAAGGGGAGTGGAAAGTTATACAATAAAAAATAAATAAATACACATTTATATATATATATATATATATATATATATGTGATGCGCGCAAAATAGCACGGGTCCAACAAGCTTGGACTTTGAATCTGGGCTTGAGTTGGAGAAATAAAAATCCTAAGAAACGGAACCTGCAAAACAAAGTGTTAGCACTTCAACACTTAAGTTATCAATTTTAAAAGAGAACAATCGTAAGAAATGAATTGAAGTGAGAAATCATAATAGGATAGTGAAACCCATAGAATAAATTGTGTTCAAAATACAAATAAAGTGCAGAATAACAATTGATAGCCAAAAATCTTAGAGTAGAAGGCGTCCCCGCCTGGGACCAAACTTGTATATATAGAGAGGGTGTCCCCTTCGCTAAGAGTCTGTACGTGCTCCTAATATTCAGGATGAGTAGCTAGAGGTGGTTAAGATAAGGCGCAATCTAATCTTATCTTCTATAAGTTATGAATGTGTTGGAATTGATGACCAAAATCCAATTGAAATGGTTGTTTGCCATTCTCTAATCTTATAAAATAATATTAGATTGATGATTAAGGTAAGAATTCGTCAAGTTGGCATTGTGTTTCGTTGTGCTTACCACTAATATTTAACGAGATTTCAATGTCACAACGAAATGCCCACAGACTGAAAGATGAAACCCAAGGAGTTGGGTTGCGCATAGGTTTGGCGGCTATAAAACCAACTCCTGAGGGTAGGTCTATAATATTTCAAGTCGAGGATCTGGAGACTAAGCATCGAGAGTTCTATAGAGATATACACTAAGTACTGCAGTCGTGTTTCGTCGGCAGGAGACGTAGGTCGTCTGTGTAGTTTTAGTGGGTTAGTTGGCAAGGTAGTCGACTGACTGAACTGACTCGAAGGAATGATCATAGGGAAGCCTCTAAGGCTTGGTCGGCATGACTAGGATTTTCGATTCCGATAGTACGAGAGTTAATCCTCTGACTTGAGGAATCATAGTAGTCACGTGCATACGAAAAAATATATCTTGTATATAGCGAGCGATGGTTGTGTCGTAAGGCATGGTCATCATAAGCCTTCTCTAGTGCACTCGGAGTATGTAGCGAGGACGTGGATTCCACGAGAGGATATGTCCCCTGTCTGTATATGACAGAGAGTTCTTCAATGCACTCTGAGATGGTTTAGACTCTAAAAGTTTTTTACCAAAGCGATTAATCGATTATGGATAGGTTTCCTAGATTAGGTTAGTAGAGTAAACGTATCTTGAGTATTAAGCGTAGTTGCCTAGTCAAGGATGGGAACTAACACCCAATTCCTGCCCTAGACTAAGGCGAGGAGACGGTTGATAGTAGGACTATACTCGTATGAATTTGGACCCTAAATATTCACGCCAACATTCATCTAGTCTCTACTATCATGGACCATTGCTAGACGACCACCCATGGTAATGGGCGATTTCTGGTTATGGGATATTCGAAAATAATAAATTAAATTAGATTTAATAAATTATGTTGGTCACACGGGCCCAAGTCTAGTTGAGGGTGAACCTAAAGGATCACACACAAATCATTGTGGAAGTGATGGAATTAATTTAGAATTAATTTTAGAAGAAATGAATTAACTTAATTGGATTAAATTAATGTATGAAGAAGAGAAAATAAATGATTGGTCATTTATTTGAAATAATTCATTGGATGGATAGCCAAGAATTTAATTAATTGAGCTTAATTTAGAAATGCTTGAGCTAATTAATTTATGAATTGGATTCACTAAATAATTAGTAGATGATTGACTAATTTATTGGAAGAATGATTGGCCGAAACTAAGTGTAGTGGCCAGCCACATGAATTATGTGTGGAGAAAGTTTTGCAATTTTGTGTGTTTAGAGGTTGTGGAATATATGGAATTGAATTCCAATAAGGACTCTCTTCTTTCTCATCAAAATTGCAATGCACACGGATGAATGGGTAATTGAATTTCAATTGAAATTTTCTCTCTCTCTCTCATCACACAATACACACAATTTGGAATTTTGCAATTGCGATGGTTCTCTTAATAATTCTCTCTCCCATTCTCTCTATGTCTCACAGTTTTTATGAAAAATGTGAAAAATATTCATCTTCCCCCATTAATTTATGTTCTTTTTGAATTGGACTGAAATTGAGAATGGGAGAAATCTGAATACACACTAATTAATAATGTGATTCAGAATACGTCTTTTCTTCCATCGGATCTAATCTTTTCTAGCAAGAGGATTAGATCCATCTTCTATGATGTGGTGTGGACTTGCTTTAGAGGGGTTCTACACTTGAACCCTCTGAGTGAATGGATCCTCTGAGGAGAGGAGTCAAAGCTTGTAGCCACACAAGAAAAACAACAACAGTAAAATTCTATTTACGTTTTTGTATCTTGTATTTTTTCTCATATAATTCTTGGCCTATGACTTTATTTTATACACCGAACACCCAAAAAAAAATGAATGGTACACCCTTTGATCGAGATTAATTTCTATGATTATCGCATCATTTTATCGTTTCTCAATTTTTTGCGCTTTCGCCGTGCTTCCCGGGCCAATCCGCTCCGTTCAGAAGGATTTATCTTCAATATGACGGGGACTCTCTCTGCTCGAGGACTCCTTGTCCTCAAAGACTCCTTAACTCACGAGGAGTTCTTCTGCTTCAGGGGTCTGAGGTGCTGAAGGGGCCTCTTTGACCCGTGTCTTCCATGTGGGTTGGGAAAATCCCATGTGACAGTCCAGGTGAACGTCTTACATGGAGGGCTAGCAACCAGGCCTTAATTCGATGTTGGGCCATGTATCTGGACCGGACCCATGAATACCTTGGGTTATCTTCATATGTGTTGTTGGGCAGATGGGGGATGCCTTGGACTTCCTTCTTCTAATGCCATGGGCGTCATTGAAGAGTGTATTAATCCTAACTCCATTTAGTCGTGCACATCACTTAGTCCCCCCACTCTAAGGAGGAGGGGTGCCTCCCAACTCCTTAAAGTAGGATTCCTTATCATGCTGTGAGGGGGTGGCCTCCTACTCTAGAACACCATGGGTTAAGGCATCTTTCTTCTCTCATTATCTTATGCACTTTCTCCAGCCTTTTGTCATTTTCTTCTTTTTTTTTTTTTAAACATGGGGCTTCACGCCCTGCCATCCGTCAGTGAAAGAATGATAGGCCTAGCCACCATGATTGCTAGGGCTAGGGGGGTGTTTGATAATTGCCCCTTTCTATGCATTTTGACGTGTCAAGTAACCGCTATATCAAGGGTGGTTATGTGGGCGAATGTGGGTTAAATCTGTAGGGAAATGAATTCCTCGTGGATTGGCCCGAGAACGCGTGAGCGAAAGAACAAGTGCAATAATAAAAATTAAAAACAATAAACGAGGTTCTAAGGGGTGTACCCTTGGAGTTTTTGGGCGTTGGATGTCGCATATTAAAATAAAAATGCAGAATTATTATCATGGGCTATGGAAGAAAACGAAACAAGAGGAACAATAAACTAAAATGAAATCTTATTATTTGATTTCAATCGATCGTTCTTCTTGTTTGCTCGTTTTGTTCACTCGAGGCTCCAACCGAGGAACCCTCTAAGTTGTCCACACCACACCGGAGATGGATTCCTTGAACTTCTTGCTAGAAGAGAACAAGAAAATGAGAGCAAGAGAAGAGAGTAGGTGGGAGGCTGAATTAGGAGATTTCTAAGGTTAGAGGATTTTTTGTTGTGTAATATCATTTTAATAATTTTTTCAAATAATTATTTACAATATGTATACCTTGTATGGATGTACTAGAATGTGTCTAGGTTCATTCTAACGTCCATAAGGCAATATTTTTCTTTAATCCAAATAAAGAGTGACTAGCATGCAACTTTCCAAAAGTTGTATTGCTAGTCAAATGTTTCCATTTCTAGAATCTCCATGTGCTCTAATTAAGGGTGTTGGCCGATTTTATAATTAAAATACAAGATCTACTTATTTTAATTAAATCTAATTTAATCAAAATCATTAATTAAGCCCATTATGTATTTAATCCAATTAAATACTTAAGCAAAAAAATAGTCTTTATTAATTTACTAAGTCCAACTTATTAAATAATAATGATAAGCCCAGGACTTAAATTAATTCCATTAATTTATTCTTTGGGCCTTCCATCCAATGGCTCTCTTATCTTGCAAGTAATCCAATTACTTGCAGAATTAATTTCAAATTTATTCCTTGTTCCTTCCGATGATTTGTGTGTGACTATTTAGGTTCATCTGTCAGCTAGACTTGGGTTAGTGTCCAACACTATTATTAATTAAATATAAATTTAATTAATAATTCTTGATCAACCCTTGATCAAGAAAACCCGTCACCATGGGTCACCGTCTAGCAATGGTCCATGGCACTAGAGACTAGGTGAATTATCCGTGTAAACTTTTAGGCTCTTTGAGTCCGTACGAGTACGATCTTTTCATCTACCGTCTCCCAGCCTAAATCTAAGGCCTGAAATTTGATGTCGGTTCCTATCCTGGACTAGGCATCTATGCTTAATACTTGAGATCGCATCATGCCAAATTGCTCTGTTTTTCCCATTCAATCAATGACTATGGTCATAGTTTTATAGAGCGTGGATGCATCTCCAAGTGCATAGGAGATACCTTTGTCATGTTTTGACAGGGGACGGATCCTCTTCTTGAAACTCACCATCCTCGCTATATACTTCAACTGCACTGGACCAGGCTTATGATGACCATGGCTGTGATACGATCACCTCTCACATAGATCCAAGATACAACTGTCGCATGCACGCGACTGCCGTGATTCCTCAAGTTTGAGGACTACTCCCGTACTATCAGAGTCGGGGATTCAAGTCATACCGATCAAGCCTCAAAAGCTTCTATATGATGATCCCCGCGAGTCAGTTTAGTCGATTCAGCACCTAGCCAATCAACCCACTAAGATCTCATAGACGTCCCACATCTGTCGCTGATGAAATGCGGCACTCATCAAATGAATGCGATTCTTAGTGTAGGTCTCAATAGGATTCTCGATGCCCATTCTCGAGGTCCTTGACTCGAAACATTTTAGACCCAACCCTTGTCAATTGATTTCATGACCGCCATCCAATATGCGGTCTAACTGTTGTCGATTGTTAAATTGGTCTGTGGGCTTTGTTGTGATGTTTAATGTAAACATACATGATGAGTACAATAAAGAATATGCCAATTAGCGAACACTCATCTTATTCACTAAAACAATATTACTTAAATAATGATTGATTGCTTTGAATAGTACCAAAACTGCCAATCCAATTGGCTTTCTGGTCACTTATTCCAATAAAATCCTCCCCCCCCCCCACGTCCTTAATCCCAAATTAGCCTCTTCCTCTTTTCATCTTCCTTCTTCCTGACTTCTTGAAGGATCGGGCCTCCGTCTCATCATATGTAAGTTTCTTCACCCTTACACCTTTTTTTTGTTGAAAGTTCTTTCTTTATGGCTTCTTCTATGGCGTCCTTGGATGAATTTATGCATTTTATTAAGGAGGTCCTCCCAGATCATGGCCCCTCGGAAGCCACCAAGGAGGACTGGTGTTGATCCGTCTACTTTTCGTAGTGACCAGAAGGCGGAGTTTGAGACAGGCAGTGGCGGCTATTGCCCGTCATCTAATATATGATGAAGATGCGAGGGGTGAGGGAGATGAGATAGATGAAGGAGGTGAGGGAAATGAGGGGAGTGACGTGGGGGGGGGGGGGGAACTGAAGGAAAATGATCCTTCCCTGGAGAGGAGGAGAAGGAGGCCCCCCATTCGTCCGTGGACTAAGTCCTCCAATATGAGGACTTCTTATATAGACCAGTTAATCTTGGAGTTTCACATGCCCCCTTCAGTTGTTATTTATACCCCTACTGCTTCGAGTCGCCCCCATACTCCCCCAGTAATTTGTTTAAGTTTATTTGCCTCTCAGTTGAGGTCGGAGTTGTGTTTTCCTATCCCCACTTTTTATTTTGATGTCGCCCGTCTTTTTGAAGCTTTCATGAACCAGTTGGTTCCCAACTCTTTTAGAATTTTAGCAAGCTTTTTATGATATTTCGTTTTCACCACTTTTCAATCATTGCCAAGGTTTTTACCCAATGTTTTTGCTTAAAACATGCCGAGATAGGGTTCTTTCTTTTTACTCCTCACTTTGGGGTGTCCTTCTTGCCAGCCCCTAATGCCCAAAGTTTCTTCTTTCTTTTGTGTTGCTTTCACCCCTTGGTGTTTTTCCTTTCTCTAGATTGAAAAGACTCCCCCCCCCCCCCGTGGAAGTCGGGGAGAGAAGTGCGGCCTTATACTCTTTGTTGGATACCTTGAATGATGATCCTTATGAGTGTCGCTCTTTAATTGACGAGAGACTCCTAGGGCATTTTAGCCTGAGTTCCAGGGTGGAGACCTTGGGGGACTTCCTTGGTACTTCATTATTCTCTTCATGTTTTGATTATTTTATTCATTCTTGATTGTAATTGCATTTTGGTTTCTTTCTTTAACAACAAACATCATGTTCGGCAAACTGTTGCGCAACCAAGCCACTGGATGCCATGGTGGGGGGACTCCCCCTCCCAGATCGGCTAGGAGGACCCCTTCTTCTAGGGAGTCCAAAGGGAAGTGGCCTGCTTCCCCCTCGCCAGGGGTTACTTCTAGAGGTTCTTCGAAAAAGTCGAGGATGAGCTCCTTAATAATCCTCATTCTAGTTTTGCTAGGTCTTCTCCTACTCTCAAAGATAAAGAGGGCGTTCGCCTTAAGTACTCACATGCACAATCGAACTATCTACATTGCCACCAGTCTTTGGAGAAAGAGAGGAGGAATAAACTCCCTTTGGTAGGTGAACTCATGAAGGGGTACTGTCTTCAGCGACTACTAATTGTTGAAGCCTATGTCTCGAGAGGAGCTAGAGGGGATAGCGTCTTTGTATCTACTTAAGGTATCCTTCGAATTGGTATATCTTCTTTCTTGTGAGTGTTCTTTTAATACTTTCCTTTTTTATTTGTAAGAGGTCTCCATCTGCGAGGAGCTGTTTTCCCGACCTCAGGGGACGCCTCTTATTCCTTAAAGCGAAGCTAGAGATGGAAGTTAGACAATAAAGTGGATCGTCTGAATGCTGAAGTTGCCAAACTCAAGGATGAAAAGAAGGAGGCTGTCCACCGTAACCAGCAACAGGAAAAAGAATAAAGAAACTTTAGAAGGAGGTTGCAGGCCATAAAGGGGCCATCAAGAAGGAGGTAGAAAGGGCCGAGTTGGAATTTTCCAACACTGAAGATGACCAACGTTATTTATAGGGGTACTGGGCCAATCATCTTGAGGAATTCAAGAAATTTGAAAAATATCAGGAAGAGGTGGCCGAGCTAGCTGGGCCTAATTTCGAACATGGTTTTGCTACTTGTAGAGAACAGTTTATGGCTCACGGATGCTTTCCCAATGGAGAGGAGCCTTCCTTCCTCGACCTTGGAGTTGCGTTTGAGAATGCCTCGGATCCTTTTGTCGGAACTTCAACTCCAGTAAGTAGAGATCTTCCCCGCGAATCAGGTTACTGCCTTTCTTTTTCTTTGTTTAATTATAGACATTTCGAATCTCATTTTGATGTTTGGGGGGTGCCTCGTAGAGGAAACTTTAGACCACGTGTTATGGGAGGTTGAAGCTGAAATGAAGAGGAGTCCCCCTTCCGAAACAACAATTGGTTCTGTAGCACAGGACGTCTCTAAAGAAGGAGCCTAGGAGCCAAAGGAAGCAGATGCCCCCTGGCCATTGATGGAGGACTCCTTAACGCTTCTGCAATCCCCTCCCCCCCCCCCGCCGCCCACAGACAATCAGACTGAGATGAAAGAAGACCCCACTTGTGGGGATGATAAGGAAAAGATGTAATTTGACCCCTTCCCCGTGCTGAAAACAACTTACTCTTTTAATTCTGATTTTCTTTCTTCCATCATAGATGGGGATGGGACAATTTTACTTTGTGCTGTGGATGATACTTTTGATTTGCTTCCATCCATGTTTTAGGCTGGAAGCTATAATTTGATGGTGCTCACTCCTTGTTTACCTCATGTTTTGTTGAATTTACCCTATGTTGTAGTCTTGTTTCTTCATATCTGTTGAATTGAATGTTTAAACCTTACTTGAAAGGGCTTATTGTGAGGGGTGTCTCTTATAGGGGACCTCCTTGTAAGTATTTTTTTCTACTCTCTGTGTTCCTTAGAAACAAGGTTAACTTTCTGGCTATATCATGAAATGCATGTATATGCAAGAAATATATTTATGCAGTAGATAAGTAAAAGGCGTATGGGGGCTTTGGATGAGGACCCAGGGTCCTTATCAAATAGTGGATGCCTGCGTAATTTTTGACAGGGGTTACTCCTATGATAGAACTTTTTGCCTCGCCTTATTGATACGTGTAAAAGTTGAGGAGTGAAAGTGTCGTACCTTTCTAGGGAGATGTCCTCAACATTAGGGGGCAGTTCTATTACAGGCTATTCTAGGGGATGTTCCACCGAGATTTTTATTTTTAAGGAGAATATCCTTTGAGAGGACTTAGGGAGTGTCTTTCGAGAGGACTTATGCAAGGAAGGGGACGTCCTTCTAGGAGGCTTTTGGGGGATATCCTTCAAGAGGATTTTTTCGATTGAAGGGGACGTCTCTCTTCATACGTAATATTTTTTGAGGTTGTGCACATTCCATGAGCACCTAAGGGAGCGGTCTTCTAGATCTTCAATTTCATAAGCTCCTCGACCTATCACCCTGTGATCTTGTAAAGTCCTTCCCACATAAGATCCAAATTTCCTGCCGATTTCAGGGCGTCCACTCTTCGTAATATCAAGTCTTCGACTTGGAAGCTTCGAATTTTTATCCTTTTATTATGAGCATTGATCATGACGTTTTTATACCTCTGTACATGGATGAAAGCTTTTTCTCTCAATTCTTAGATGAGATCCAGATTTTCTTTAAGGAGCTTAGTATTACAAGTTTTGGAAAAATGCAAAATTATGTGAGAGGGCATCCCCAACTTGGCAGGGATGATGGCTGAATTCCAAAGACCAAAGTGAAGGGGCTTTTCCCTGTAGACGGGGGATTGTTCTATATGACCATAAAACATTAATTAGTTCTTTTGTCTAGTTTCCACCAACTCGTTCTAATCTTCTTTTGATTCATTGCACTAAAATGCGGTTATTGACTTTGACTTGCCCATTGGACTAAGGATGTGCCACTGATGTGAATCTTTATCTTATGTGTAGTCCTTTACACCATTCTTGTATTTTTGTACTTTAGAATTGTCGATCATTGTCTGAGATTATTTCTCTGGGGAGTCCAAAGCGACAGATGATATTTTTTAAGATGAATTTAATTACTTCCCCTTCAGTGATGCGGGCAAGTGATTCTACTTCCACCAATTTAGTAAAGTAATCAATCGCGACCAAAAAGAACTTTCTCTGGTTGGGAGCTAGAGGGAAATGTCCTACAATATCCATACCTCATTGTGCTAAAGGGCATGGTGATAACATAGTGGTGAGTCGCTCTACCGATTGATGTATGAGGGAAGAGTGTTTCTGACATCTTTCACATTTATTCACTAATTATTTTGCATCTTCCTTCATGGTAGGCCAAAAGTATCATGCCCCTGAGCTTTATTAGCTAGTATCCATGTCCCTACATGTGCTTCTCAACATCCATTATGTATTTCTTTAAGGACATGAATCCCTTCTTGTTGAGACAAACATCAAAGTACATAGTGTGTATAAGATTTTTTATAGAGGACTCCATGTAGTAGGAAACGGACAACTAGAGCCTTGAGCCTGGCTGTTTCCCATCTGTTAGTCGGGAGACGTCTTTCTTCTAGCCATCTGATCACGGGTGTCTTCCAATCTTCTGTTAAGGATATTGCCTGGATTTCCAAGGGAGACCTTTGCTCGGGAAGGTATTGTATAGTGATGTGCATTGGCTAACTTGGAGAGGCAGTCAACTTTAATGTTTTCTTCTCTGGGGATTTGTACGAGTTGGAAACTTTCGAAACTTGTTTTCAACTTTGCTATCTATTGTAGATATTGTATTATATTCTTCTTTAGCTTCGTATGTGCCTTCCACTTGCTTAACTACTAGCTGAGAATCTAAATAAGCTATGAGATGTCTAGCTCCTGATTCACGGGTCATTTCATGTTTGTCATTAATGCTTCATACTCTGCTTCATTGTTAGAAGCTTTGAAACCGAATTTAACTACGAACTCCAAGTCTTCTCCTTAAGGAGAGGTGATGACTATGCCTGCACTGTACCTTGGATCGTGGATGATCTGTCTACATGAAGCAACCACTTTTCAGTTTTGGGGGTATCCTCCAAGGATATTCCTGCTACTTTGGACACAAAATCCACTAGGGTCTGGGCTTTAATTGTTGTTCATGGTAAGTATGAGATGTCTTACTCACTCAGTTCCATAGCCCATTTCGCTAAGCGTCCAGAGGTGTCGGGTTTTCCTAAAGTTTGTTTCAATGGCACGTTCATTTGTACTCTGATGGGGTGTGAAAAAAAATAGGGGCGTAATCTTCTGGCTATAACTACCAGTGCAAGGGCCATCTTCTCAATGAGAGTGTATCATCCCTATGCACCGTTGAGCACCTTACTGACATAATGGATGGGCATTTTCCTTTGTCTTTAAGAATGGGAACGGAACTAACAATCTGGGCTATAACAGAGAGATAAAGGTAGAGGGTATCCCCTTAGGAGGGCTTGACCAGTAGGCGGAGAGCCCTGCTAAATATTTTTATAGCTCTTCAAAGGCTTGTTGACATGCGACATCCCATTTGAATTTCTTTGCTTTTCTCAGCACTTCAAAGAAAGGTAGGCTTTTCTCTGCTGCTCTGGAAATAAAACGGCTAAGTGTGGCTATCGTTCCAATCAACCTCTGTACTTCGTTAATATTGGTTGGTGCTTTTATGTCCAAGATAGCTTTAATCTTGAGGGATTGGCCTCAATTCCTTTTTGAGTGACCATGAAGCCTAGGAAACCGCCTCCCCGTACTCCAAACGCACACTTTTCTAGATTGAGTTTCAGTCTATATTTTCTTAGGACGGATAACATTTCTTCCAAGCCTGCGACATGCTTCTGTGCCTCTTTGCTTTTGACTAACATGTCATCTATATATACTTCAATATTTTCTCAATTTGTGGATGAAATATCTTGTCTACCAAGCGTTGGTAAATAACTCCTGCATTTTTTAATCCGAATGGCATGGCCACATAGCAAAAAATGCCAGCGGAAGTTATGAAGCTGACTCTTTTTTATGATCTTCAGGAGCCAATATGATTTGATGGTATCCTTGTGAAGCGTCCATCATGCTCAGTAATTCAAAGCCAGAGGTAGAATCAACTAGTTGATCAATTCTAGGCAAATGATAGAAATCCTTGGGACATGCCTTGTTGAGGTCCCTGAAGTGAATGGACATTCTCCACTTTCCTCCAGGTTTAGGAACTAGGACGATATTGGATAGCCATTCGGGAAATTGTATTTCTTTATGTGTCTTGTTGCCATCAATTTATCATTGGGGTTGCATCATGCATTTGAGAACCAATGCGTGTGATTTTTTCCAGGTCTCCCGGTATGAGTTGAATATTTAACAATTTTTCTATTGGTTGAACTTTAGAGGGCATCCCCCCTTCTCCTTCAGGTTCCTCTTCCATCTCAATTTCTTTCCCGCACTTCCTGAATGGTTCCCTCTTGGGTACCTCATCCATACTCCTTTTTTTCACCTTGCGTATGGCTTCTATATAACATTTACGTGATTGGAGAGGGTCTCCTTGAACTTCCCCTACATCTATAGGTGTAGGAAATTTAATCTTCATGTGGTAAGTAGAAATTACGGCTTGAAATGCATTTAGTGTAAGCCTCCCCCAAGATGGCATTGTAGGCAGAGGGCACGTCTACCACCAGAATTTCAACATGCAAGTTCTTCGAGTAGACCCCGCTCCAAACGTCAAAGGAAGTGAGATCATACCTCGGGGGTGCAACACTTCCCCTGCGAACTCGTAGAGGGAGGTATTCACATTTTCTAGGGGGATGTCCCCTAACTGCATTTGGCCCTATGCTTCTCTAAGAAGTATATCTAGTAAGCTTTCAGAGTCTATGAAAATCCATCCTACTTCATAATTTGCCAACAGTGATGTGATGATCAAAGCGTCATTATGAAGATTTCTAGGTCCTGACTGTTCTGCTATTCCAAATTAGATGAGAGGGGTGTCTTCTGTTGCCTCCACATCCAACACCTCTTTTATAGTTACATCGTGAGCTTTCCTTACTTCTGCCTTTCTAGCATGGTGAGAGTCATTTCCTACGGGACCTCCTGCTATCATCTGTATGACTCCCATGCAAAGAGGATCACTAGGCTCAGTTTTGTCTCCCGAGGCAGCCTTGGGTGCTCTTTTCGGAAAGGTTTCAAGGCTGACACCTTTTATTTTTGTTTTATCTGCCTCTTGCTTCTGATAAGGTCCGATTCCTTGAGCTTTTTCTCAGCATACATATTCATGCAAATATCCATTTTGGATAGGTCTTTCAATCTCATTCTTCAAATATCAACACTCCTCGGTGGTGTGGCCATAATCATTGTGAAAATGACAAAATTTATTAGATTTAGGGTGTTGATGTCCTTCTTTCCATGATCTGGGTCGAGCTAATAACCATTTTCCTTCTACCTCCATGAGAGCTTGGGTAATGGATACACTCAACGAAGTGTATATTGCGTTTACTCTTTGGAAGTAGGGCTTCTTGTCCCGAAAGTTAGTTCGAGACTTCTTGGAGGGGTCCTCCTCCTTTGTCTCTTTTCTTTTTTCTCTGCGACTTTCCTTCTTAGCAGTTTGGGCATCTTTCATGTTAATGTATTTGGCAGCTTGAGCTAAGAGGGCGTTAAATTTTGAAATGGGATTCTTGGCCAGGGACTTGAAGAAGTCCCCGTCCAGAAGTCCTAGGGAGAAAGCACTAGCTTTCACTTCTTGGGTGGTAGAGAGCACCTCCAATGCAACATCATTGAATCTTTGTAAGTACTCCTTGAAGGATTCATTTTCATTCTGCCGTATGGAAAGAGACTGAGCTCTGTCTTTCGAAGCTTCCGAGTGCTAGCGAATTGGTGTGAAAAGAGAGATTAAAGCTTTTGAAAACTTCCTATCGCTCCCACAGGTAATTGGTTGAACCACTATCGGCAGCCCTAGCGAAGGTAGTGACGAAAACACGTCATTTGATCCCGTCAATATATTTGTGCAAGACGGCTGTGTTTTCGAAATGCGAGAGATGCTTATAAGGGTCAGTCGTGCCATCATATTCAGCAATGGCTGAGGTGCGGCAATTTGCCTAAAGTTTGTCTGCCATCACGATTTCGGTAAAGGAGACGCCTTGTTGTTCATTTATTAGGGCTAATTATATGATGTATTTTGTTATCGATACCCCTATATTCTTGTGATATGATACTTGTCTTGGGTGTATTTGTGACATTTTAGGAGCATTTATGGAAGGAACGAGAGTAGCAAGAATAGAGCTAAAATATGAAAAAAGGAAAGTTTTCAGTAGCAGCACTGCCGAAATAACCCATGACCCACGGGTTATCAGAAATCCGCAATATAGAGACTAACTTCACTTTTACCCATGCCCACGGGCTATCAGACATGCAGTGGGCGAAAAACAGAAGATTCTTAAGTTAAAGTGAAATATGATTTGGAGCTACTTTATTTCCTTGTAAAAATTTTTGAAAAGCTTGGTAGGAAAGAAAATAAAAAACAAAAGAAAAGAAAGGTTAATAGAAAGCATATTACTTGCCCTTCTTACCATAATTAAAAGATTATTATAAAAAAAAAGAGAAGGGACAAGAAAAAAAAAACTTTTCGCTAGAAATTTCTGAAGGACCGAAAGAGAGAGACGATCCGATGCCGGAATGACAGACCGATCACGCCCAACTTTCAACTCCATTAGTTTTTCTTTGTTCTTCTCTTTTGTGTTTAATTTAGATAGGATGAACTAAATTAATTTTTGCTAAGGCTTTTGTGAAACCTAATTGAGACAATGTTCTAGGTATTTTTATCGGATTAATCTACAGTTTTGTTTTCACATATCTGCAAATTATCGTGCTTATTCTTATGATTTGAGAGTTTGGCCATCTCTTGAATTTACTTAATTATGTTGATGAACTGGAAGGGGATTCCACATAGTGGATAGGATAATTTATGGTGTGGATTGAATGATATGTTGACATACAAATACATGATTCATCTAGTTGCATAGGTGTTCACAGATCTTAATGCATTATTGTCATGAGTTATAGATTGGAGAGATCCACTATTTCCTTGACAATAATAGGTTTGGTATAGCTCGAGAGAGTATATCGAATTAACTTAGGAAGAACCTCAATATATGAAATTACTTGTTTTTTGGATTAATCTGTTAAATTTGACGTTCATTGGATCAATTAGGTGGATCAACTGCCTTTTAATTTTCCAACACTTCGGTTTATTTCATTCTCTTTAGTAACTATTTTTCGTAATTATAATCCAGCATCTAATTCTCAATCATCCAAATAACCGCTGATTAGTCATAGCGTTGGTACTTGTTTCATTTAAATCCTCGTGGGATTGAAATTTATTGTACTACTTGATAGCTAGTGCACTTTCTAGTAAACCATACAAATTTTGGCAATCAAGTTTTTAGCGCCGTTGTCGGGCATTTAATTTGAAATAATATCAGAATTTGCTAATCTTGGTTAATTTTGATTTTATTTTATTTTACCTCACCTAGTCTCTTGTTTGGTTAACAGTTATGGAAATCATGGGAGCAGTAGAAAGATCGATGATGGGGTACTCGTTCCCAGTAGCTGATGGGACGATCTCCAACATTGCCAAGCCCAATGTTGAAGCAAACAATTTTGAAATCAAACCATCTATCATTCAAATCATCCGGTTAAGTATGCAGCTCTCTAGTTTGCCTGATGAGGACCCTAACAAACATCTCATTAATTTTCTTGAGATATGCGATACTTTTAAGTTTAATGGTGTTAGTAATGATGTTGTTAGACTTAGGATTTTTTCATTCTCATTATGTGATACTGCTAAAAATTGGCTTCGGTCTTTACCTACTGGTAGTATTACTACTTGGGCTACTTTAACTTAAAAATTTCTTGCTAAATACTTTCCCCCTACTAAAATTGCTAAGATGTTAAAATGATATTACTTCCTTGGTGTAGTTAGATAGGGAGTCCTTGTATGAAGCATGGGAACGTTTCTAGAGTATGCTTAGAAAATATCCTCTTTGTGTGTTATCCGTTTGGCGACAGGTACAAACTTTTTACAATGGTGACGCTTTAGCTAATCGAGCTACCATTGATGCAGCTGCAGGTGGCACTATTATGAAGAAATTACCATTAGAAGCATTCAACATCATTGATGAGATAACCACCAATCTAAACTTATACGGGCTAGAGAGAACTGGCAAGAGAACATCCGGCATTCACAGTATTGATGTAATTTCAGCATTGTCTGCTCAACTGACTGCTTTCACACCCATAGTGAACACTAGTCTACAAATAGTTGCTGCAATAGGGAATGGAACACAAATAGGACCCTGTGGTGCATGTGGTTGAATGGGGATTGAGCCAAGACTGCCAGGTAGGGAATCTGAATGTTATCAAAAAATATGCTAATTATGTTTCTCATGATGGCTAGTCTAATTTCAACCCATACTCCAACATGTACAATCCGGGATGGCGTAGTCATCCCAATTTTTCATGGAGTAACAATCATCAGCAAGGACCACAAGGACACCAATAATCACGACAACAACTTCCACAAGAGAAGAAAAGGAATATCGAAGATATGCTTTCCAAATTCATCACTACAACAGACACCCAAATCCAAAATCAAGAAACATCTATTCAAAATTTGGAAGTGCAAGTGAGGCAATTGGTGAGCATAGTCTCTGAAAGAAAGGAGGGTCAATTCCCGAGTGACACCGAGAAAAATCTGAAAGAGCAAATCTGTAGCACCTGCTACCAATACTACGGCTATATCTCCCCTAATTATCATACTTAAAGTAAATCATATTTACATGTATAAATATGCACATAATCGTTAAGCATACGTAATCCCTACGTCATAACCAACACCACCATAACTTACATCATTACATATGTATACATATCAAACATCACAAGTAAACCATTTTAGTAGTTCATAGTTTTTATATCCCGTTATACATCCCAAAATGTGAGTTAAATTCCAGCTGACAAGTTAGGAGAAAACCGCATACTGGCCCTACCTGACTGAACGCGGGGTATGGATCTAACCCTCGATAGGCTGACACCTCAAGGTCTACTCCTGAGAAATGTTAGCAGGGGGATGAGCCTGCAACTCAATGAGCAAATAACTAGCATTATCTATACATGTACGTCAAACATAGTCCAGACAAGGCAAATAAACAACATGTATATAATATAATCAACTTAATACCAGCACGATCAACACATATTACACAATATAGCCAACTCATGATAAACCAATCCTCTTCTCCTAGTTTGCTTACCAGAAGGTGATATAGTGTTTTTCTCCATCAACTCAACCTCACCTTTCATTATATACATGAATCCCCCCTTGACAGCCGGCACATCAATCTTATTTCGCATCATAGCTCTTTCAATTCGCATCATAGCTCTTTTCATATCGCATCACAGCTCTTTTATATCGCATTACTGCTCTTTCATATCGCATCATAGCTCTTTTCTCATCGCATCATAGCTCTTTTCTTTCATTTGCCACATAGGCTATTCAACAACATCAAGGGGTATTCACATCACATTATATTCAATTTCCACCACTCCCTCAATTCCACATATCACCATCCTTGTAAGCAGCTATCGACGTAAAACCATATATAAACATATTTCTATTTACAAACACCAATAACACACCATCCAACAAATATAATACTTAAATGTATTTCTCATTTTATGTGCACAATATCAAGATTCCAGTTAAATCATTCACCACGCATACATTTTTAGATAAATCGGCTTCAGCATGAATCACAGATCTATATTAAAGTAATAGCACAAAGAGAGAAAACATATACAGATAATACTAATTATTCACTTACCTCGATCTAACGACGTTCTACTAGCAAACAAGGAGTTGTCCAATCCTCTACTTTATCCCGAATCCTATAACGAGTTATAATGCATACAATTAATATATTAAAAATATTATAATTTCTAAATATAATATTACATATTATTTGTACAATTTCTAATTGATCATTTAGTATTTATTCTATATCGAAATATAAACTTTTCGTACCATTATTTTGTAACTAACTAGCTTCCCACGTGTATATATAATTACTCGGTTATCATAAGAACTCGTTTAACTCAAAACCCCTCATATCTTTTAAGTGTGAAAAAACATTAATGCCTGTAATATTGCTGTGCTCTTGGGAATTCGCCGCTGCCCCTTAAAATAATTGGTAAATTCCCCTGTTAAATATTAAATTAAACTGATTTTTAAAATCTTCTCCCTTAATGATGCCGTGGAACCTTCATGTAAATACCATGGAATAAGGTATTTGGATCTGATCCTATTCCATTACCAAAAATGGAAAGTATCGACACAATTGGGATTTTTTTGGAAATTGTGATATTGCAGTTACTAACTTCATTATGATTCTGGCCATGTCAGACAATGAAAACTCATTCTCGATTTACGAGAAGTTTTTATCGCAGCTGCTTCACTCTCTGCTCTCTCATGCGAAGTTTGTAATATTCCAGAATGTATTCCTATTTTGGCCTAATTCTTTATTCTTGAATGATCATTCAACTCTGATCAAAATGAGTATACCTTTGTATATATTTTGCATTCTTCTCTTTCTAACAGTATCTAGCTAACTCGTTATGTTCTTCCATCGGCTATCGTGGTCTCGATGGTGAATACACCTTGGTGATTTAGCTTTCGGTGGGATTAAAATTTGATCGCCAAAGAACGAGAGGAACTCTCAATTTATCAATTATACAAATCTTTCAATTTGTATATAAGGAAATTATAGTTGCTATGGGTTTACATAATAATATGTATACTTTAATGGATGATTTTATCGATGCGGATAGGGAAGTAACTATGTAAATTTGTACAGAAAAATACTATAACAGAGTTTCTTCTTATTCGTATTAAAACAGCTTTACATGATCATAGGAGGGAAGTGGGTTATTTGCTCTCTCTGTAAGCTAACGATACTGAATTTCTACTATCTTATGTAGGCGTTCCAGAAATGTATTCAGCCTCATGGCTCCTACCATATATATAATTCTGGATATACCAATAGTGTATACAACGAAGTGTACGGAATCGTATAATTATGTCTGACAAGCATAACTTTATAGATAAGTATTTACTCACGTAGGAGTGGTGGCAAGTACTTACTTCTCTCTCTGGTGAATGTAGTGTATTAACTTACTTGGACATACTAAATGGTGTTATTCCTCTAGAGAGAATGATTCGAGTCTGTGTCAAAGACAAATAAATTAGGTAAATAAGTCTAATTTCTCTATTTATATCACAGAAAAGTATTATATATTAATATTCTTCTCTAATAATGTACAGGTATGTCTCGCATTGTGACCGTGCTCATCTGTTATTCATCACGTGTGGGATATTATGGTCGGTTCAGAATAATTTGCTCAGCAAGATCTGCGCACCTATCACATCTCATAATGTTGTGAACTCGCTCATCGTATACGAAGTGAGATGCGGGTTCGTTCGAGAAATTCCACCTTCTATCTATTTCTTTGAGATGGGGGTATACGTACGATCCCTAGATCGAGAGGTAGAAAGTGAGCTCAGAATGTAGAAATGCAGATGGCCCCACCGGACCAAACATAACTTATACTATTCTTGTGTGTATATGTATTTTCTCTCTCATATAAGGTGAAGTCGCAGCGATTACTTTATGGTCTTAGAAGTTGCAACTCGCGTGACGATTATCTCTTCTATGATGAAGACCAGAGATTTACTCTTATATGACCTGTATAGCAGTGGTGAATGATAGTTTACTTAATACGCTCGGTGAATCTTAGATATTTGTTGCCACCATAAACATAAGGATCGGACTAATGACGGAGATAATAGTAACATATTCTAGATACTTTGAATTTCTTCTCGCTCTGTGTAGATGTGCATGTGTTGATTTGGTTGTCTATTCCTCATATCAGCGATGGGACTTAGCGAAGTATGTGAATAGGTGAGCATCGTCGACAAAGGATCATCCACTAGTAATATGATTCATTGTTGCATTGGCTATGGGTATACAGAATCAATAAGAATTCAAGATGGTTTATAACATTTCTCAAATACTCTGACGTCTTACTGCTATCGCCGCTGGGGAACCAAGGTCTCTGCAGAAGAAATGAGAGAAAGTGGTAGGAAATTCAGTCTATACTGATGATCGTGAAATTACCACTCGTTGATGGTGTTGAATAGCCTATTGGGCAAATGAAAAGAAAAGAGACTTATGATGCCGATCGCAGAGGAAAAGAAGCTATTTAGAAGTCGATATATGGAAGAGCTTAGTAAGATTCTTTTTAGAAATCGAATTGGACAGGTCTTTAATCACCCTAGTCATACGCTAATGAGAGAAGGAAGAGTGTAAGATAGCAGATATAGAAGAAGATTGCCGTTCGTTCTGTTATTAGTGCGAATGAAAGAGCATGATCGAGTGTGCTCGGATGAGAAGTTCATACAGTTTAGTGACAGCGGCCTTTGTGATGGAGAGAAAGAAGGAGGAATCCTGCTTTCATTCGTCATGCGTGAGCTCTTCCGCACTTCTTCAATGTTCGTTGCTATTTTTCTAATTTAATTTTTACTGCTGCTGGAAGAAGGGTGCTAGCTTTTGATCGACTTCGAGACCACTGAACGAGAGAATATATATTCGATATTCTTTTTATTTCTCATTCAAAACGAATGGCATCTCTTCGAAAATTCCTAGCTATTCTTAGCATTGTGATATATTATTGGCACGGCGTGAAAATATTCTATTCTGCGTTATACAGCAACCTAGAACAGAGCAAGTGAGAGAGATTGGTTTATCTGATGTTGGCAAGCGTGATAGTCATTTGTGGCTGTATTTAATAATGTGCTTTATGTGCTGGTATTAAGTTTGACTATTAGGCAAATCGGTATATTTATATTATACATGTTGTTATTTGCCTATGATTGGATCATATGTTGGTGACGAATACATAGATATAGTAATTCTAGTATTATATATTGCCTCATGAGTTGCAGGCTCCGTCCCTCTTGCTAACCATTTCCTTCAGAGAAGATGGTAGACCTTGAAGTGTGTCAGTCCTAATCTTGTTATGCATACCCGCGTTCGAGATCCGGTAGGCCAGATTATGCTTTATATCTCTCCTATACTTGTCCGGCTGAATTTTATCCTCACCTATTGGAATGTATTAACGGATATAATAAAAAATGATTCTGATTACTATAAATGGTTACGTCTGTGAATGTTTTATATGGATACATATGTGAATGATTTTAAGTTATGTGGTGTGGTTATGACGTAGGGTTACGTATGCTTTATACGATTATTGCATATTTTACAGTTAAATATAGGATTGGTACATATAAGTATGATTAATTAGGGGAGTTATAGCGGCGTAGTAATTACCGCGCTCGACGAGGTGTAGCAGTACTTTGCTATTTCAGAATCTCTCGAGATAGCCAGATGTCACTCGGGAGATTGGACTCCTCCCTATTCTCTTTCAAGAGACTAATGACTGCGCACCAATTGCTCTCAGCTGCACTCTCCAATATTGAATAGGATGTTTCTTGAGTCTGGGTGCATTTGGGTGTCTGTTGTAGCTGATGAATTTGTAAAAGACTCCATCAGGCGAAGGTATTTCCCTTTCTCTCTCTCCTTTCCGTACGCAGTTGTCTGTCGTGATATGGCGTGGTCAGTTGTGGTCCTTGCATGAACTCTTGATCTGTACTCCTATAAAAAAGTATGACTACGCCATCCCGGATGGGTGTCACATGTGGAGTATGCCGTTGAAATTAGACTAGCCATCCATGAGAAACATAATTAGCATATTTTATGATAACATTCATTCCCTACCTGCAGTTCTTGCGCTCATCCCATTCAAACACATAGCACCACAGGTGTCCTATTTGTGTGTGCCTTTTTCCCGGTATTGCAGCAACTATATTTGTAAGCCCTGTTCATTCTATTGGGCGTGAAAGCAGTGCAAGACTTGACCAGACCATATGTGCAAAGCTTACATCTATGTACTGCTGAATGCCGGATGTTCTTCCTTGCCAGCTTCTCTCTAGCCCGTCTAAGATTAGATATGCGTGGTTATTCTCTCATCCATATATTGGATGTCTCTACTGAAGTAATTTCTTACATAAATAGTCGACCACCCTGCAGGCTTAGCATCAATGAGTGTACCGACATCGATTAGCTAAGACCCAAGTACACACATCACTGTACAAAAGTGTATAAGTAACCATGTCTGCCAAACAGATAATCACAGAAAAGAGGATATTTTCGTAAATGCATAACTCTAGAAACGTTCCCAATGAGCTTAGCATCATCCAAGTTCTACGCACATATTCTCAACACTCCAAAAGGTTAATCGCTCAACTCTCATTTTAACTTATACTTTAGCAATTTTAGTAGGAGGAAATATTTAGCAAGATTACTCTTTAAGTAAAGTAGGCCAAGTAGTAATACTACCATAGGTTAAATAGACCGAAATTGCCAATTTTTTAAGCAGTATCACATAGATAGAAATAAAAAATCCTAAGATCTAACCAACATCATTACTAACACCATTAAACTTAAAAGTATCGCCATATCTCAAGAAATTAATGAGATGTTGTAGGGTCCTCATAGGCAAACTTAGATAGCTGCATACTTAACCGCGATGATTTTGAATGATAGATTGTTTGATTTCAAAATTGTTGCTTCAACATTGGGCTTGGCAATGTGGAGGATCGTCCATCAGCTTACTGGGAACGAGTACCCCTATCATCGATCTTTCACTGCTCCATGTTTCCATAACTGTTTAACCAAACAAGAGACTAGGTGAGGTAAAATTAAATAAAATCAAAAATTAACCAAGATTAGCAAATTCTGATATTATTGGGTTCAGAATTAAAATGCCCGCAACGCGCTAAAAACTTTGATTCGCCAAAATTTGTATGGTTTACTAGAGAAAGTGCACTAGCTATTCATAGTCAGTACAATAAATTTCAATCCCACGAGGATTTAAATGAAACAAAGTAACCAACGCTAATAGACTAATCAGCGGTTATTGGATGATTGGCAGTAAGGATTAGATGCCATGTACTTAGGTTAATTACCAAAAAATAGTTACTAAAGAGAATGATTAATACAC